>SKCR01038507.1:0-71344 GCA_019454045.1 Zanthoxylum bungeanum | reverse complement strand
ATGGCAGTCAAGCTATGGGAATCATTCCAAAACCTTTGGCAGAGGCAAATCTTATTGGACCATCAAACGGAGAAGAACTAATTGTGCCAAGTATGTCTGAACGACTGGTAGAAATGATTAATCGTGCTGATGCTTTCATTGCTTTTCCAGGTGGTTTGGGTACATTGGAGGAAATTTTTACAGTGTTATCTTGGGCAAACTTGAACATGCACCAAAAACCACTAGTATTGTACAATGTTGAGGGATTTTATGATTTTCTTTGTGTATTTCTTGATGATGCTCGAAGAAATGGGTTCGTAACAAAACCTATGAAAGAACTCCTTTTTACTGTCAGAACTGCTCCGGATCTAATTGACCAAATCTTAGCCTATGAACCACAAATTGACCCTATCATTTCAAAGATAAATTAGTCAGAGAACGATAGTGGTAAGAGGCGTCGGATTAATTTGGATCTTAACCTTTAATTTCCTGTAGAATTTCAGCTAACCAGGTACTAATTTCTAAACTCTTCTTCTACTATTTAAGACATTGGGGACAATGTCTCATTTAGGTTTGGGGGAGGGAATTAGTTCATTAGTATCTTGTTTTTAGTTGTGTGCTGCTTTTATTTTATGTCCAAAATTTTCGAAAAAAAAATGAAAAATTTTCAAAAATTACAAAAATATTTTGCGTTTTTGTGTTTTTATTTTGACTAAAAATGTGAAATTGGTAAGAGATAGTTGTGTAAGGAGTTTCTACTCCTGAGACGTATTTCAACCCATTTTCGAAACAAGTTAATTTTTGTTTATTTCCTTTTGAATTATTAAATTTGTAAATTCTCCATAAAACTGACTAAGATGGATCTTCATATGCTCGGTTGGCAAGTATTATTAACATGCATAGTAACATACGGACATGAGCTGTAATTGAAAAGTTTGTAATATTCAATACTCTAGTTTAATTGGAAGAAGCATCTCAAAAAGTGAAGGAGTAAAAAAAAAAAAAAAAGGTCTGTGATCTGAGTTATTAAGTCTGTAAGGGTGTTTTAACACTTAGTGCCCTAAAACCAACTGGTTTGGGAGTCACTGGCTCAAAGCTCGCTACATGGATCAAGGATGTTGCAAAAATATATATATCTGAAGTCTGAGTAATTAAGTCCGTATGGGTGCCTTAATACCCGGTGCCCTAAAGCCAACTGGTTTGGAAGCCACCGACCTAAAGCTCGTTACATAGATGGAATGTATTGTATATAAATAAAATTTCAAAATTCAAAAATCAAAGAAAAAATCAGAAAAATTATTCCATTACTACAAAAAGGTGTGAATTCTAATAAAACTTTAGGACAAAAATATTACTCTCTTATCAACTACACTTGTGACTGTTGTGGGCAAAAATGAGTTAATATTTTGTTGGCTGTGTATATGGAGAATGGTAAATATAATCAGATAATTTACTTATTCGGTAATTTAAAAAGAAAGAAAATAACTACTAACTTGGAGTAGAAGTTTCACCTGAGTAGTCACTAACTTCTTTATTCTCTTTTCGCTTGTCTTTTTGTTTTTGTGTGCATTAGTTTTATAACATTCTTACTTTTGTAAAATGTTTGTGGATATCATTGCTGTAAACCCTCACGAGACTACAACTCGTCCACTAGGGACACCTAGGAGTTTAAAGGGTTGTTGCATATGCTAAATGCAACTGTGATCCTACGAAAATTGCTTAGATTTGTCTATGTTATTTTGTGATTTGCTCGAGGACTAGCTAAATTGTAGGTTTGGGGGTGTGATGAGTGGTAAATGTATCACTATTTCCCACACATTTAACCTAATATTTTGTATAGTTTCTTGTGTTTTGTGAATATTTTGATGTGTTTTGTGTTATTTTGTAGATAAATAAAGTTTCAGGACATTCTGGAGGTATTTTGGAGCAAAATAGTGAAAATTAGATAAAAGGGCATTTTGGTAATTTCTCAGCATTGCGACACTGGAAGCTTACTCTTAATGTGCGCCGAGTCTATACTAACGTGCGTCGGGTCAACAAGTCAGAATCTGAGAAGTTTGACTTTGCTAACGTGCGCCTGCCACTTATCAACATCACAACCGATCCACTAACGTGCGTCATGCCACGTGCCATCATCCTATGGTGCAGACAATCCACATCGCCACATCATTTCCACATCATCGCCATGTCATCATAATCATTGAGTTGTAGCCGCCTTGCCACATGTCACTTTATCAACTTATCCAGAATGCCACGTGTCATCACTCCATAAGCCACGTAGCATAATAAGCGCGTCACGACGCGCAAGAGTGTCGCGACGCGCAAAGTCTTGCTCGTCGAGACGCAGAGACCCCATCGACGCCTATAAATTCAGCTTGACATTTTAGTTTCAGATGTACCATTCTCTCTAAATTCTCTGATGTAAATAGGGAGTTCTCTTCTTAGTTTCTTTAAATTTCAGTTTTGTAATTAATTTTTATTTACGTTCTGTAATAATAATTTACTTTCTTTACTTTTTCAATTTTTATTATTCAACTATGTTGAGATAACTTCCCTCTGCTAGGGTGAAAGGTAATTCTTTTACTATTGCTATTTAGATTAATCTCCCGTAATTAAAATATATTCACGATTTAAAATTTGACTTAATAAGGTTACTGCTATATTGGCCGGTTGGTAATTCATTTTAATCTGGTTAAACCTGACTAAGTAAGGATACTGCCAGATTGGTCGGTTGGTAATTAAATTTTCTTACCGCCTATATGGCAGGTTTATTTTGGTTCCGCCTATATGGCTGGATTATGGACAAATATTGTTACCGTCTTAATGGCTGGTTGGACTTAATTTGACTTAATCAGGTTACCGCCTATATAACTGGTTGGTAATGTTATCACAAGTTTATATATTATATTATGGGAGATATTTAAATAGTAAATAGTAAAAGTAATTCATTTTACCTTAGCATTTTATTTTATTGTAATCTTACTTTTTACCGCATTTACTTTTCAGTATTTTTACTTTATGTCTTTTACTTTTAAGTTCTTAGTAGCCCTAGTTATGAGTTATAACTAAGTTAGATATCTGGGGTTGTGATGAATTCTAATATTACCGGTTCATAAGGTGTTAGATTATAGTTTGGGTAATATAAAGATTTATTTATTGAGTCTTAATCTTCATGTTTTTTATTAACTGGACATTAATAAAATTGATTAGGTAAACTTAAAATGAACTTGGAAAAGGGATTTTAAGTTAAAGACATTAGACTCAATAGCCCACGGTCTTCCTTAAGGATAGATAACCCTTTAATAGATTTCCTTACAGGATAGGAATATACCTGTCGGGCGGGGGTAGCCATAATTGTAACTTAATCTTAATGAATCCAGATAATTTGGTTGACATAGACATATGATTCAATTAGGTTATACTGGGTATTTGTAATTGACCATCGGAAGAGGCTTTTACATAATATAGTGTTCCAGGTTAATAAATCAATATATTACCCAACTTTATGATAACCACTTCATCTTTAAATAGATATTAGGAAGATTCACAACCATGGATAGTTTTTTAGTATTGAATTTTCCAAAACCTACTTTCGCGTAATTTTTTTTACTTGTTTTTAAGTTTAAAATCAATCACCATTTCAAATCAATCAATCAATCTGTTAGATACTAGTAATTATTTGACCTCATAAAATTAATAGATTAGGTATTAAGTCTTCGTGGGTTCGATACTTTTTATACTACTTGAACGATACGTGCGCTTGCGTTATATGCGTGTGTAAGCACCGGTCACCATTCACAAGTATCTCATAATTAAAGTTGAGTCATAATGTCTGTTATACCCCTTTAATTATTTTTACCTTAAGTATCATTGATTCTCTAATGAACGATTTATTCATATTCATTATGAATATTAAACTTTCTATTCGTAATAGAAAGAATAGAGCGCTCTAACCGTTCAAATACCAAATCAACACTTAAGTAAGATACTCATCTATTTCTCAAAAGGAGTAGTGAACTCCCTATCTATGTGAAATGTCTCTAGCTATACACCAAACCATGTCCCCAATATACATAGCTATTGGTCGAGATTGCTACACCAACCTCACCTTTGTAAATCAAAGGACACAGCCTGCCACACAATATTTCGTAGTACACTTAGGATTTAGATTAATCCATACATGACCATCTAGTAGATTGAAATGAATTTCAAAATATAACATAAAGCTGTCTTCATTCTCATGTCTCCACATGGACGATCCTGGATCAAGGTCGCCAAACAATTATAGAATGGACCACTGTTATAGATAAATCGCAAACAAAGTACTCGCTTTGTTTGCTCTCTATGGACTATTTTAGATTACTAACTTCAGACTTAAATCTTCTAGTGTATGACACTCATACACTAAGTCTGAAGGCATATGAGTAATTTACGGTAAACAAGATAATTTAAAATATGCGATATTAAACAAACACTTTGATAAATGAATAATGCATCCTTTTATTTCATAAAATACAATTCTGTTTACATTACATAAAGCTTTGTGACATATATCCAATAATATTTCCCTTTATAAATACCCATCGTGGGCATGGTGAATCTTTTTGGAAACTCCACTGCCAATATTTCCATCTGAAATGGGGATGTTGTCTCCATATCATGGTCACCCGACCCCTCCATTCACACTTCCTCCAACTTCTTCATCTCCCTCCAAAACTAATCCCTCATTTGGATTTCGGAGCCATCGTGCTCTTGACCAATGGCCTTTTCATTTTTCTAGTTATAGCATGGTACCTTCCATAACTAGGAACCTCGCGTCCCCTCTCTTATATCATTCCAGGTCACGTTCTCCAAAACACAAGCTGTTATTAGATGACTCTGGGGTTCGCCTATTTTTTTATTCATATGGCTTTCCTGATTGCGAGGCACTAGCAACAACTACGGTCCACTTTCTTTTTGTATTTTCCTTCATATTTCCCTTATTTTTGAATGCTCCAACGATCCTCTTCCCTTTGGCTATCTCTTCTCTTTTTTCGCTCAGACCTGCTTGTCCTTTATCTCCTGCCGCCTTCTCCAACTTCTCAATTTTCTCCATCATGGCTCCCTGAAAGCTTGATTATTTCTCTTTCTTTTCGAGCATCTCTCTTTCATGTCGTAGGGTTTCTTCCATAGTCCATCCATTCCATCGTTGAAGCCTCTGAAGCCCTGTGGTTTTCGTCTCATACCATCGTCTTAGTGTGTATGCTATTTTTTGTACTGTTCCCCACAGACAGTGCAAACTATTAACAGTTGTTTTTATTCCATGGATAATTTTGGAAATCCACACCTCGAAAAACCTTCCCAAATAGTGAATTCATTTGGTTAGTTGGAAACAAAATTAAACTTGGCAAGCAAACAAAGTTTTTAACGTGGTTTAGAGGAAAATGGCTCCAACCTACTATTAGGGTTGGTGCTCGGAGTGCTAATCCGGATCATATTTATGTCCGATTTATAAATATGAGCAATGTCATTTTCCATGATATTACTAATTTTAGTGGTCGCTCCATTGTCTTTTATATGCTTATTCGATCTAATTGTGATTAGATATCAGATTACGATTAGATCAAAACTAAATCTGGTTCAGTGATACGTGTATATTAGACAAAGATCCTAGGATTTACAATATAGTGCGCAATTGCAACGTAGTTTGTAATTGACATTGGGAGGCGAACTATTAGTTGTATATCCTTAAATAAAGTTCCTGGTCAAGATTTTCTAACATTGGTTGGTTAGTAAAATCCGCTGAGACCAGTACATGTCATATATCGTGACTTGGTCCGACGGGTTATCCCAGTGAACCATGAGTCTTGCGAGACTCGTATAAACGTGTAGGTGTTTATTTGTTAAGACACTGAACAACTCACTAAAGGTTTCCTAATAGATTGTACACCAACGTCAATATGAATTTTCTCGAGTTGAGCGAGTATAGTGGTCATTCGACTTGAGATACCATTGTGGATATATGACTTATCCTCCATACTTTGATGGCAGTCACATCAACGATCTAGTCATAATCGGACTTCCGCCTATTCGTTGGGTGTGGACTGATGCTCATGATATCCTGTACATATCAAGATAGGATCCGTCAGTCCTGTGTACAGGGCATAGGCATCCAGCACGTGTTTACGACCTAGTAAATCCATGGTCGTGGTATAACTTTGGAAATTAGTTCCGAGTGTTATTTAGAGATCATAAATTGAAAGTCGAGTGTATTATACCGAACAGATTTGAAGTTGTTATCTATATCCCAGTTATAATACGGATAGCCTGTGACGGATGGATTATACGTAGGCTATGACCTCAACTTGCAAGTTTAGCGAGATTATTTATGGTCGTCATAATCCATGAGTGGGTGGATTATGGACACGAAATTAGATTTTTTGACGGATAGACCTACACTTAGAGAGTCCCACAATATGAAATGTACTTGTTGAGTACTTGGGCAACTCGATATGAATAATACGAATTATTTATAATACTACATCGGATTAAATGAGTTAATTCGGATCATTTAATCGGTTAAATAATAACACATGTAATTAGAGGATTTTGTCTCCTAATAATTATTGTGTATTTGTATTTGATACATATTTTGATTAGATACACATTAATTATTCGTCAAATGAGATTTTGACACATGCCATGAATATATATATTTATTATTTAATGTAAAAAAATACGTATATTTTTGTAAATTAATTGTTTAATTATATAATAGTTAAATAATTTTAACTATTAAATAATTGACTTTTCAAACCTTATTCATTTGTCATTGATTGAATGATACATGGTGAGATTTAATTGGTTACACATGGTATGGATTTAATTAGTCTTTGTGTGTCCAATATTTACTGGATTTTAAAAAGATTAATGCTTTTTAATTTGATTAAAAAAAAATAAAAAGGACAATGATCCCTTTAAAACCCTTCCAAATTCGGTCAACTCCTATATAAAGGGGAATTATTTTTCTTCCTCATCATCCTTGCTTCCATGAACAATCCCTCTCCAAAAGAAAACCCAAATTTTGGTTTGATGAAACCAAGAAAAAAAGACAAAGAAAAATTCAAAAAAAAAAATTTGGATTTTAAGATATTAAAAAGGTCATCTTCAACAACCAAGCTTGTAAACTAGTTGCTTGTTTTCTTGAATACTAAGAAATCTTCTAGGGTTTCTTTGTTTTGTGAAAATTTGGGGCTTTTGTTTGTGGTTGATGGAGAAGGAAGATTGTGCGTGTATGAAGTGTAGAATGGATGGAATTAGTATAATTTCATTCCAATTTTTTCAAATTATTGTTGGAAAATATTGTTGTCATTCTAGAGTTTATGATCCACTCTTAGAGTTGATCATGTGTGGTGGGACTTCTCTGGTGTTGGATTAATTACATTAATCTTTGTGAAAATTGAATTAAAGCATGAAATTTTGACTAATTTTGTTTTCTGTTTTGACCTAGAACTAAATCTGATTTTGTGATGAAATTTTTGTCTTTAGAATGTTTTGGATGTAATTTGGGTGTTGGCACAATTTACGGAAAGGGTTTCTGACTTAAATAAGCGAAAATGGCCAAAAACGGTGTTATCGGGTGGATTTCGAGCTAACCGAGTGACGGCTGTCCAAACAGTGAGTCCATCACTGTTTAGGCAGACAATGAAATGCCCTGACACTATTGGAGCTGACCTGGGTAGTTCCCATAAGTATCAGGTCGTCGATTCAGGTAAAAACGTGTTTTACGTCATTTTGTGGAAGTTAATATTTGATATTGAATAAATAGGTTTAGGTTAAATAAGAATAAATTATTCATATTAGATATTGAATAATTTATTCGGTATTCTGAAAAATTTTAAAATATGATTTCATCCGAACCCGCGCTTCCGCTGCGCCTCATTGCCCAAAACCCCAATAAAATTGGTATCAGAGCGGGTCTGATGCTTCATCCATTATATTATTCATGCTTGATATTTGATATTTAATCCAATTTTAATGTTCGCAAATGCTAGGAATCTATATGTGTTTCTTTACTTTTCGATTCTTTGCTAACGAAAATGTAATGGAAACTTAATCATTAAATTAAGTTATATTTTCTATAGGTAGAATTGAATTGTTTAGAAAATGATCTAGATTAAAATTTTGCATTTGATTTAGAGTATAACTTCCGTAGGAAATGTAAGTGTTCCTAGAACATGCCAAGATCTCTAAGTTGTGATTTGTGTGTGAATTACCAAAAGAGTTCCGGAATACTCACATTGATTGGTGGAGGAGATTTCAAAAATTTCTACCTTTGCTGTATGTGTTGGAAGCTTCAGTGCTTGAGATCGAGTTCCAAACTCTCAGGTGAGTCTCTCTATCACCTTCTTTTGACTAAATAAAATGCTAGCTTTGAAGATATTGAAGCAAAAAATCCATGGAGAAAGCCTTGAAGTTTCGGCCAAAGTGGGAGAGAAGCGAGAGAGATGGGTTTTTGTTATTTTGTTTAAAAAACAAAAAAGTAATACACAAGTTGACTTGTCAAATGTGTATATGCTTTTCAAAAAGCAAAAGCAAAAACAAAGTGTGTTTGAGAAGCTACCATAAAAACTCTCAACCACTTCCATCAACTTGAATGACAAGTGATGTAAGTTGGTGGGCCCCACTTTAAATTCAAAATTCAAGTGGTTCACTCAACACACTTCGGGCTCGATTTGTTTTATTCCGAATAAACAAATTTTCCGTCGCTACGTTATTTAAATCTAATTTAATTAAATAATAATGCCTAGCAAAATTATTACGGAAGTCGCTTGCGAATTAATTCCAAATTAATTCGTTCGCTTGAATTAAAATCCAATTTTAATTCCGCAATGAAATCTAATTTCAATTAATATATCTAATATATTATTGTAGCCCAATTAAATAAATTAAATAATAAAATCTAATTTCACTATTAAATTTACTTTACCGATTAATTCTAAATTAATCTCGTTCTCTCATCTCGATGAATTGAATCCCAGATAAATTCTCGACGCAATTAATCCCAGATTAATTATTTCTCTTTTAATTAATCCCAGATTAATTTATTACCGTAATTAATCTCAGATTAATTTTCTCTCTCATAATTAATCCCAGATTAATTATCTGTGCGAGTCATACTTCATCGGTGAATCTTCGGGAGGCGGCCTAAGAGATTCCTAGATATGTTGGCAGTAAATACGGTCATCGGACTAGTACCACGTTCAAATACGCGTGTACCTAGTACCACGTTCTTACCGATTTACAAGACATGGTTGGCTTCTAGCAAAGCACAGTGCCTACCTAATTCTCCATAAATATATTCAACATGGAATATACATAATCTATATTAGGCGTAGTATACGTAGTATCACGTATTACGATCCAGTATCGGATGTCACATGCTAGGCCTGGGGCTAGAATTGTGTCTGCCCCGTACGAAGCATATATCGGATTAACAACAACTAGTCTCTTTAATCGGATAATCATGACCTTGTCATATTATCCCAATAGATGCAGCATTTAAGAGAGTACCAGTTCTGTATCCATGTGTGATCATCATCTTCATATGACTGAAGTGATACTTCCATCTTGACATCACACCCAATACACTACGATTCTCAATATACCCAGAAGACGCGTACACAAAACCTGTTAAAGCCTCGGACGACCAAAACCAAAGTATATTGATAGTCGTAAGTATTAGCGATGTAAGTCTCAGATTAAGACCAAATACACCTACCCTGATTCGGACTTCCATAAACACATAGTCATACTACCAATGTAATTCCGAAGGGTCTATCCAAAGCAAAGCTGTTTCCGTACCATCGGTAAACACAACCTCATATTACACTTGCATGAGTATCCAATACCCAAATATATAAGAATTATGTCGTTATGCTCCCATAACGCGCACAAGTGCAATACTATTCTATTCCGTATTATCGATGTCCAATCTCGATATTACTACGACTAGGGATATTTTAATGATTAAACCTTAGTGGATTAATACTGTCTCATATCTTATTAATCCGGAACTAATCATATGGACTTTTATCATTTATATATCCCGGTAATCCAATTACTAATGATAAAAGATCAATTTCCTTTGTCACATAGTTAATTTGTACAACAACACCATGTTCTGTACAAATAGCGATGCTACGGGTCATAATTGTCCAACAGGAAAATCCCCTCTTTTAAATATGGCTGTAAAGTAACATATATTGGATACATGTTTCTTGGTCTGTCTTGTCAATACTGTTTATGGGTAACTTTCTATGGCTGCATCTGAGATCGTGCCAGAGTAGTGAGGGTTGATAGAATTTTATCCATGCCGGTTGTATATTGATATTGGATAAATTCAAGAGAAAGTGGAAATCCTGAACGTGCCAAAGCTGTAAGGACTACACCGGTAGCTTCAGTTTGTCATTGATAAGTGTAGCCTTGATACGCCTCAATATGAATATGCCAAACCTGTCACAGCGAGAAAAATTGAGGACCGAAACCAGGAGTCACTGGCGAGTGATTGACAATGAGATGTCTACCTAATGAGTATACGTATTTGAGATCGTGCCAAAGTTGTGAGTTGAAATATATTCATGGGATCCTACTCTCACTATGGAATTCGATTTGATTATTGAATACCTATTGTCCATTGGGGGTTACGGTATTACATAAAGTAGTGGGAGACACTACTGAGTTTAAAATCCATAACTTAAGCAATGTGTAATATTTTGGAATTTACTGCTTTGTTTTCCTTACATTCTTTATTATTGATAGATTTACTCTTCTAATCCACGACATGTTTATTACTTGAATATATAGGTTTTCTTATTTTACTTATGGTTTCGTAGTTCTAGAATAGGTTCTAGAAAGACACTAGACTTAGATATTGTTATATTAGTTTAAACCATCCAGAAATGTTATTCCAATTTTCTTGAAAATCAAGATGGTTTGTGACTTAGTTTCTAAGTCGCGATTAGGTAATCTAAAAGAATATCTGTGTTTAGGATATTATTCTAGTTAGAATTGTTTCTTATACGGTAAAAATTGACTTGAATAGTTAATATCTCTAGATTCTTAACTATCATTAAGAAAACCTCATTAGTATTTGTTTATCTTTTAATGACGTTTCTTGATTTTAGCAACTTTTATAAGTCACATGTCTGACACAGTTTGCTAATCAATCATTTGCAATTTTTACGAATAATTGAACACAAATTATGAAGCTAAAGATAGTAGATGTGTATAGGTTTATATAGAGAATATTGATTCTCACAATACGACAAGGTACTGGTTATCGGATCTCCCGTCTAGTTAATTAAAATAATATTTAATAATTATTTTGATATTTGATATCAGAACTTGTGACTATTGGATAGTTACTTGTTCTGTATAAATAGTTGTTACATATTTTAAGACGACTAGTAGTGTCATTAATGAAAAGATAATCATTAAGAAAATATTTGGTATAGTAAATAACTTAGAACTGTGTTTTATGAGATTTATCATAAAAGCATTAGATATTGGTTCCTTATGGTAAGGGATTGTCTGATTTGATGTCACACCACATATCCTTATCCATTTAATAAATATTGTATTCAGGATATGATTAAATCTCATTTAATCAATCATCGTCATTGGACCATATATTTGTTAATGTTCCTAGAACATGCCAAGATCAACTAAGAGTGATTTGTGTGTGAATTACCAAGAGAGTTGCGGAATACTCACATTGATAGGTTGATGAGATTTCAAAAATTTCCATCTTTGTTGGATATGTTGGAAGCTTTGGAGCTTGAGATCGAGTTCTAAACTCTCGGGTGAGTCTCCTTATCACCATCATTGACTCTAAGTGTGCTAGCAAGCTTGAATTTTTGTAACAAAAATTCCATGGAGAAGCCTTGAAGTTTCGGCCAAGAGAAGAAGAGAGAGAGAGAGAGAATTTTATGTTTTGTGTTTCTAAAAACCAATTGACCAAGTCAACTCACACAAAATATGTATATGCTTTACAAAAGCAAAACAAAACACAAAGTGTGTTAGAGAAGCTTTCATTAAAGATCTCAACCACATCCATCAACTTGAATGACAAGTGATGTAAGTTTGTGGCCCCACTTTAAATTAAAAATTTAAGTGGGCCCACTCAACACACTTCGGTCTCGGTTTCGTTTAATCCGAATAAACAAATTTTTCATCGTAACGTAATTAAATCTAATTTAATTAAATAATAACGCCTAGCAAAATTATTACGGAAGTCGCTCGCGAAATAATTCCAAATTAATTCGTTCGCTTGAATTAAAATCCAATTTTAATTCTGCATTGAAATCTAATTTCAATTAATATATCTAATATATTATTTTAGCCCAATTAAATAAATTAAATAGTAAAATCTAATTTAACTATTAAATTTATTTTACCAATTAATTCCAAATTAATCATGTTCTCTCTTCTCGTCGAATTAATCCCAAATTAATTCTTTATGTAATTAATCCCAGATTAATTCTCTCTCTTTTAATTAATCCTAGATTAATTTATTGTCGTAATTAATCCCAGATTAATTTTCTCTCACATAATTAATCTCGGATTAATTGTTGTTCGAGTCAAACATCATTGGTGAATCTTTAGGAGGCAACCCAAGAGATCCCGGGATATATTGGCAGTAAATACGGTCATCGGACTATCCGAATATGTGCGTACCTAGTACTATGTTCTTACCAATTTACAAGACATGGTTGGCTTCTAGCAAAGCACCGTGCCTACCTAATTCTCCAGAAATATTCTTTAAAGGAATATGTAATCTTTGTCAGACGTAGTATACGTAGTATTGCGTATTACGATCCAGTATCGGATGTCACATGCTAGGCTTGGGCTGGAATTGTGTCTGCCATGTACGAAGTATATATCGGATCTCTGGTAACTAGTCTCTATAATCGGACAATCATAACCTTGTGACATTATCCCGATAGTTGCAGCATACAAGAGTACCAGTTCTGTATCCTATGTGATCATCATCTCCATATGACTGAAGTGATACTTCCATCTTGACATCACAGCCAATACACTACGATTCTCAGTATACCTATAAGAGGCATACACAGAACCTGTTAAAGACCCGGACGACCAAAACGAAAGTATACTGATTGTCGTAAGTATTAGCGATGCAAGTCTCAAGTTAAGACCAAATACATCTATCCTGATTCGGACTCCCATAGACATATAGTCATACTACCAATGAGATTCCGAGGGGTCTATCCAGAGCAAAGTTTTTTCAGTACCATTGGTAAATAGAACCTCCCATTACACTTGCATGAGTATCCAATACCTAAATATATGAGAACTATGCCATTACGCTTCCATAACACGCACAAGTGTAATACTAGCCTATTCGGTATTATCGATGTCCAGTCTCGATAATACTACGACTAGGGATATTTAATGATTAAACCTTACGTCGATTAATACAATCTCATATCTTATTAATCCAGTACTAATCATATGAACTTTTATCATTTATTTATCTAGGTAATCTAATTACAAATGATAAAACAACAATTTCCTTTGTCACATAGTTAATTTGTACGACAACACCATGTTCTGTACAAATTGTGATGTTATAGGTCATAATTATCCAACAATCACCCACTTGGCCTGTAGCCAATCACTCAAGTTTCCTACACCTGAACTATGTACAGATCGCTCAAACTTCTACTGAGAAACAACTTTCGTTAGTGGATTTGCAATGTTATCATATGATGCGTTTTATTCGATCATCACATCACCACGATGTATGATCTGACGAATCAGATGAAATAGTCAAAGTATATACTTGAATCATTGATGAGACCATTAATTCTTTAGCCTGTGTTGTAGCCTAGCTCAACTGCTAACAGAACTACACCTAATCCAATTAGGATTATATGGATCCAAAATTCTTCTCTTGCTGCCTCAGCTACAGCAATATTCCTCTTTTGTTATTTATTCTGCAACAGTATCTTGCTTGGAATATTTCCAGCTCAATGTTTCGTTATTCAAACCAAATAAGTACCGTTAATGCAACTTAAAGTTGTCTTTGTCAGTTTGGAAACTTGCAGTGGTGAACTTAGTCACCTCAAGTTCTCCTTCTCCATAAATTAAGAAAGCATCGTTAGTTCGTCCAAGATACTCAAGGATGTTCTTTAGATCAATCCAGTGACCATCATCTGGATTGGTCTTATAGCGTCTTCATATGGTCTAAGCATATGAGAAATCAGATTATATACATTTCAAAAATGTATGGAATCTGCGAGGGTTGTCAGCAGCTTTCTAAATCTATCCCAGTAGATCTTTATTCCTAGAATGAAGCCTGCTTCTCCCAGGTATTCCATGGAGAATTTAATGAAAGCCAAGCTTGCTCCGATTATTTTATAGGAATGTTATTGCTAAGAAGCAAAACATCATCAACTTATGGACATTCATTGTCAGTGCGCTCCCATAACCTTCTTATATACACAATAATCATCTTCGTTTTAAATCAAATCATATACCATTATGATTACATCAAAACATTGGTTCCAAGAACACAATGCTTGCTTTAATCCATAAATAGATTGATTTATCTTGCAAAACTTGTTTGGATATTTTGGCTCGACAAAAACCGTTAGGATGTTATAAACATCCTCCAAAAGGTTTCTGTTAAGGAAATCGATTTTGACATCCATTTTCCATATTTCGTAAACGAAATATGCAGCAATAGTAAGCATTGTCCAAATGGATTTAATCATGGCAACAAGTGAAAATATTTCGTCATAGTCGACCCTATGTCGTTGACGATACCCTTTATGTACAAGCCTAGCTGTGTACATTTATATGTTGCCATTCATGTATGTCTTCCTTGAAGACTCATATAGTACCAATAGGCACAATGCCTTTTGGTACATAAACCAGTATCCATACTTAGTTGCTATATATGGAATCCATTTCGGAATTTATGGCACTTTACCATAAAAGGAAGTCGATACCTTGTATCACTTCCTCATATACAGCCAGTTCGTCTTCCTCAATAAGGTTAACATCTTTATGATGTGAGATCAGAAACCCATACCTCCTAGGTTGTTTTCTGACTCTCTTCGACCTACACGGTTATTGTGTATTCAAAGATTATTAGTACAGTTTCATCTCTGATGAACTGTTGGTGTTCCGTGAGGATTCTGTGCCTGGAACAGTATTACTTCGATTTTCATCGAGTTTTACTTTCCTCCCACTTATCACTGTATTTAGGTATTCCTCTTAGCAAATACCACATGGAGAGTAACAATTACATTGTTCTCTTGTGAGTTATATAAGTACTATACTTTCGTTTCCCTAGGACAACCTACAAATTAGTCACTTATCCCATTTGGATTCTAGTTTGGTATCATCCAAACGTATGCCTAGCATTCCAAAATCTTCAGGAATGAGAAAACCTGGTTTCTTTCCTGTTCATATGTAATATGAAGTCTGTCTAACATATTTTCATGGAACCTTATTCAAAATAAGTATTGCACCATTTAAATATGTATCCTCAAAATGAAATTGGTAGCTCAAAGTGACTCATCATTAACCTTACTATGTCCAACAAAGTTGGATTTCTCTGTTCGGACACACCATCAAGTTGAGGTGTTCCAGGAGGAGTCCACTATGAAAGACTACCATACTTTTTCAAATAATTGAGAAACTTATTACTTAAGTATGTCCACCACGGTCCAATAGTGATGTTTTAATACTATTGCAAGTCTGTTTTTATACTTCATGTCGAAACTTTTTGATTTACTCAAAAGTTTCTGACTTGTATTTCATAAGATACACATAACCGTAACGCGATGCCACATCTGTAAGGGTTACGAAGTATTTATATTCACCTCTAGCCTAGCTAGACTTGGGCCCACTTACGTCACTATGAATGAGGCTAACAGACTAGTCGAATTTACATTCTTACCAAGTCAAATGTGTTTTATGCACTTTGCCAAATAAACTAAATTCGTAGACATCATTTGAATTAGTATCAAATCTTTCCTAGTACCCACTCTTCGAAAGTGTGGATATGCGAGTCTTGTTTATATGTCCCAGACAACAATGCCACTTTTAAGTCTCAACTAATTTATAAGGTTTGAGCTTTTGTTTTTCATATTATATGTATGAGATTAATTTATATTCTAAATATAAATACTGTTATTCACATCTAATTTGCTTATCTCAATATCATCTTTATAAACAAAACACTTAGTGTTCTAGAATATAAAGGTATACCCGCAGCGGGTTATACTTGATATAGAGATAATATTTCTAGTCAAACTAGGTACATTATAACAGTTTCCTAATTTAAGTACATGCCCAAATGGCAGTTCCAAAACTTAGGTTCCCACAACCAAAATAACGACTCTCATTCCATTTCCGACTCGCAATTCGATCTCATCTGAAGCCAGTCTCCTATTAATTAGTAGATCTCGCACATCAGTACATATATTTATGTACCACATCCAGTATCTAAAATCCAATTTTAAAACCAGTAGTGGACATGATTATAATAAACATACATGAAGTCGGATCCTTGTCCATCTTCATTCCAGTGACCCTGTTTGCCATAGTTTAGGCAGACATCTTGGGATATGTCATTTGTCTTCCTAGAAGACAGTGACGATTTTGCCTTTTGTCCATTTTCATATCCCTAGAAGCCTTCAGCCAAGCCTTGATCTTCTAATTTGACCTTTATAGTAAGACAGTGAGAAAGGTTTTACTCAATAGTCTATTATAGATTCTGAAGAAACTTGTCTCTAATCACACTAATTGAATAATTAAGAATCTATTGGTTAATTTCGATATTAAACAGTGTGTTTTGGCTAAAGAATGCAAAACTGTTGATATATTGGGTGGTCATCATAATCCATAAGTGTGTAGATTATGGACACGAAATTGGATTTCGTGATAAATAGACCTAAACATAGAGAGTCCCACAATATGAAGTGTACTCATTGAGCATTTGGGCAACTCGATATGAATAATACGGATTATTCATAATACTTTACCGGATTAAATGAGTTAATTCGGATTGTTTAATCAGTTAAACGATAACACATGCAGTTGGGGGATTTTGTCCACTAAAAATTATTGTGTATTTGTATTTTATATAAAATTCGATTAGATACACATTAATTATTCGTCAAATGAGATTTTGACACATGCCATGAATATATGTATTTATTATTTAATGTAAATGAAAGACACATATTTGTGTAAATTAATTGTTTAATTATTTAGTAGTTAAATAATTAAATAATTGACTTTTCAAACCTTATCCATTTGTCATTGATTGAATGATACATGGTGAGATTTAATTGGTTACACATGGCATGGATTTAATTAGTCTTTGTGTGTCCAATTTTAATTTGGATTTTAAAAAGATTAATGTTTTTTAATTCGATTAAAAAAATTGAAAATGACAATGATGCCCATAAAATCCTTCCACATTCATTCAATTCTTCCTCATCATCCTTGCTGCCATGAATGATCCCTCTCCAAAAGAAAACCCAAATTTTCTATTGATGAAACCAAACAAAAAAAGGCAAAGAAAAATTCAAGAAAAAGTATGGATTTTAAGATATTAAAGAGGTATCTTCTACAACCAAGCATGTAAACTAGTTTCTTGTTTTCTTGAATACTTAGAAATGTTATAGGTTTCTTTGTTTTGTGAAATTTGGGGCTTTTGTTTGTGGTTGAGGGAGAAGGAAGATTGTGCATGTGTAAAGTGTAGAATGGATGGAATTAGTGTATTTCATTCCAATTTGTTCAAATTTTTGTTGGACAATATTTTTTCCATTCTAGAGTTTTTGATCCTCTCTTAGATATCCTATAATTGTTCTAAAGTTTTTCATGTGTGGTGGAACTTCTCTGGTGTTGGATTAATTAGATTAATCTTTGTGAAAATTGGATTAAAGCATTAATTTTGACCATTTTCATTTTCTATTTTGATCTTGAAATAAATCTGATTTTATGATGAAATTATTGTCTTTAGAATGTTTTGGATGTAATTTGGGTGTTGGCATAATTTCCGGAAAGTGTTTTGACTTGAAATAAGCGAAAATGGCTAAAAATGATGTTACCGAGTGGATTTCGAGCCAGCCGGGTGACGGCTATCCAAACAATGAGTATGTCACTGTTCAGGCAGTCCATGAACTGCCGCGACACTATTGGAGCTGACCTGGGCAGTTCCCATGTGTCGGGTGGTTGTTTCAGTTAAAAATATTTTGCATCATTTTACGGAAAAACAATTTTCATAAAAGTTTCGCGAGGTTTCAACCTTATTTATGTCAATATTTGATATTAAATAAATAGGTTTAAGTGAAATATGAATAAATTATTCATATTAGATATTGAATAATTTATTCGTTATTTTGAAAATTTTAAAATACGATTTCACCCGAATCCGCTGCGCCTCATTGCCTAAAACCCAAACACCTATGTCCACGAGAATAAAAAAAATGAAAATATTTTAGGAGTTCGGCTCAATACTGACTAGCTTTCTCTCTCTATCCCTAAATGTTTTGGAGCTCTTTTACAAGTTGTGAAATGCAAAAAATACTAACCCCTAAAACTGAGCCTTCATTCCCTTTTATAAGCTCCTAAATATACTATTTCACCAACTCATGACGTCAGATCTTCACTATCGCCCATACTTCATTTTCCCAACTACTCTGTAAATAGTACCTCTAGTCAACCACCCTCTATCAGAGAAAAGCCATCATTCCCACTTTTATGATCTACTACACGTTCTATGCACGTGACAACCTGTAATTCAATCACTCTTATATTATTATGTATGTCAGAAGGGAAATCTATGACCAATTCTTATCATATCAGCCTTTTGGAAGCTCAAACTCTTATGTAGGGCTTATGTCATTCATATATACTGTAACCCCGACCTCGGTCCCCAAGTCAGTATGCCAAGTGGAACAGCGCTGAATTCTCTTCCTTACTTCTTTAACATGGTCGGTAGCCACGGGCCACCTAGAGTCAGCCTTCATAGATGCTCGAGTTCAACCGATTCTGATGCCTTTTCACAAGGTCGGGTCAGTATCCCAACTTATCCTCCTCAATTGGCTCTTCCCTCATACATCCCTATGCACCTCGGGCTTGGACTTTTAGTCTGACCTCTCATCCTCAAAAGGGCCTTAGACCATCTACTACGTAAGCCCCATTATACCCCTATTTTGGGCTTCAAAATTCCTCAGGGCTAAAAATCACCATCAATAATTTCTATCATTACCCCCAACTTTCCCTCAGTACCCAACACCTCATTGAAGTCTCCAAAGCAGAGCCAAGGCAGACCTGACAAACTAGATAATCTTCTCAACAACGTCCACGTGTGCTTATTTTGAGAGCTCTCTTGATGCCCATAGACCAATCTATACATTTATTTCTCTCCATTATCCATATATCTTACCTCGCATCTATATAATGTGCGCTGAATAAGCTAATTAACACTTTAGTCTCATAGTTCCATAATAAAGCCAAACCTCATCCTATTCCATTCTTATCAACCACAAAAAATTCTTGAAGCACAATTTGGTACTTACATCTTGCATTTTCTTAGACATAAGCTTTGATTCGCATATGAAAAATTTGAGGCCTATGTAATTGGAGAATCTTCTTCGTGACCCTGAAAGTCTGAATGTTCCCTATTCCCTAGACGTTCCAGCTTAAAATAATCATTATTGTCCGTGAGGCTAATGATAAATTAATCACTCCAGGTCTCTCGACATCATCATCTCCTCGCTGCATACCATTTTCCAGTTAAGTCTTAACCTTTTTTAAGGTGAGGAAGTATTCTACTTAACATTGTGGTTCCCCTCTGAGATTGATTTTTTTCAAAATTCTTCTTAATTGGAATTGATTCATCCCTACAATTATTATCCCTATTATTAGTTTCAAGACTACCTATTATTTGTTTGCCACTGACCCGTCTTGCCGGTATCTTCCACTTTTTATCCTACGAGCCTCTCTTGTTGTGATGGTTTTGTTATGGTTGGTGCTTAGAGCGCCCATTTCTTTTGCATTTCCCTGAAAATACATATGTAAATATTTTATTATGAATAAAATAAACAGTTTATATAACTTCTTTTATTATATGGTAAAGACGTAATTGATCATAGAATGATTGGTTATTATACAGTTGCAAGAGCGTCATAACTGCCATTGAGTTGTATCGTAACAGTATCATTCTTAAACTGTTCCTTGTCAAGGTTTACATTACTTGGTCAGTAAGTAAACCCACGATGAACGGTACATATCGTATATTGGAATCTTAGATTTTAATGGTAGATTCTCAATAAACCATGAGTCTCGGGACTCGTATAGATATGTATGTATTTATATCGGATAAACACTAAATGACTTACTGAAGATTCTTAATGGATGGTACACAAATTTCAATAAGAATCTTCTAAGGTTAAGTAGCAAAGTGATTATTTGACTCGAGATATCACTATGGATATATGGGATATCTTCCACACTTTAATGGCAGTCATGTCACCAACCTATTTAGGTCAGACCTCCGCCTGTTCGTTGGGTGTAGACTAACTCTGAAGATATCCTCTGTCTGTCAAGA
Organism: Zanthoxylum bungeanum; assembly: GCA_019454045.1. Taxonomy (NCBI): domain Eukaryota; kingdom Viridiplantae; phylum Streptophyta; class Magnoliopsida; order Sapindales; family Rutaceae; genus Zanthoxylum; species Zanthoxylum bungeanum. Next base: position 50,727 of record SKCR01038507.1, on the reverse strand, counting down.
ATGGATCCATCAGTTCTGTATACAAATTATAGGTATTCAATATGGGATTATCAATCTGTTAAATCTATGGCCCGTGGTATACTGTAGAAGTGAGTTATAAGTGTTATTAAGAGATCGCTAATAAATACATCGACGAGATTATACCTAAAAGGATTTGATGTTTAAATCTGTATCTTTGGTATAATCTGGATATCTTTGATGAAGGGATTATACGTATGCAATAACCTCGACCATTATAGTTCAACAAGTTTATCGATGGTCGTCATGATTTACGGTGGGTAAATTATTGACATGAAATTGGATTTCATGATGGATATGCCTGAACTTAGAGAGTCTCACATAATGAAATTTACTTGTAGAGCACTAAGGAAACAATTATAAATCATATTGATTATTTATAAATCGTTTAACAGTTAAACAAAAAGATATATGTATAGGGATATTACAGTCATTTTCTAATTAATGTGTATTTATTTTTAATATATGATTTTATTAAATACACATTAATTAACTGTCAAATAAGATATTTGACATATATCATAAATATATGTATTTTGATTATTTAAAGTAAATATTATACATATATTTAGATATTTATATTTAAGTAATTATTTAATTGTTAAATAATTAAAGTAATTAAAATATAAATATCTAACCTTATGATTAAGTTAGGAAGTGGAATAATATGATTGGCTTAACTTGTTGTAATATATTTAAAGTTGTAGTGTACAATTTGAATAGGTAAACTAAAGCTTATTTAATTAATAAAATTGAAACAAAATCTAGATATTTATTTCCCTAAAATTCGGCCATGTATGGGGGAGTATATATTATTTTGTTTCATTTTTCTTTCATTAGGTTAAGCCTCCAAATATTACAAAAGTGAGAGTTGAGAGAAAAACACAAGTGTTAAAGCTTAAACTTAAGAAAAGCTTGGAAAATCAAGGTATTTTCATTCTTTCCTTTTGTAGAAAATTATTTCTGTTTCTCTAGGATAAAATATATTTTTCTACTTTTTTTTATTTATGTTGAGATGCTTGGAAGCTTGAGTGAAAGATATGTGCATTTATGAAATTAAAGTAAGCTTATAAATTGTTATTAAGGACACTTTTGGTCATTAGATGACTTGGTTGCTATTCGAGAGTTGTTAGGCTACTCATTGATGACCTAAAATTATTCATGAGTTGTTTCAAAGTGGTGAGGCTTGTTTGGTGTTGTAGAGATTGGACTAAAGTGTGATATTGAATTAATTTTGGTTAATTTGATTAATTAGAAAATTAGGTTTTTGTCTAAACTGAAAATGAGGATTTTTATATATGTGATGTATTATGATGTATATGAGATATATGAATCATTTTGATAGTGATTGGAAATCACCTAAACTTGTATTTGGCAATTTATGAATAAAATGATCAAAATGCAAACATTATAGCTCACGATAATTTGGGAATTTTTGGTTAAAATCTAATTATTATTTTTTTGAATTGAGTAATTAGAATAAATTAGTTTATTTTAATTACCCAAGAAAAATAAATTAAATCAGAAAATAGATTTTTCCCATTCCTCTACGTTACCCGATTAAATCGTTAAAAACCCCATCAAAATTGTTTCAGAGCCAGTCTGATTCTTAATCCATGATATGTTTGCTTTTTGAATTTAATATTTAATCCAAATTTTACTTTATGCATGCATGTATTTTATTAATTTTTTAAAATAAAGGTGTATGATATTTTTGCGGAAAATCCCTAATTAATAAGCTTTAATAATTAATATGTATTTGATGCATGTTTTTGGTCTGTCTTAACAATACGATTTATAAATAAATTTTTATGCCTATATCTGAGAATGTGCCAAAGTTGTGAGGGTATAGCTGATATGAATTTATTAATGGCAGATAATTTTATGATATTAGGTAAGTTCAAGCAAAACGGAAATCTTGAACGTGCCAAAGCTGTCAGGATTACGCGAGTATCTTTAATTTATCATTGACAATTTTATAGGCCTCCTTGTGAACGTGCCAAAGCTATCATAACGAGAAACGATCAGGACTGGAAGATAGAAGTCACTAGTGAGTGATTGACAATTAGTTGTCTACCTAATGAATATACGTAAGCAAGAACGTGCAAAAGCTATGAGCTGAAATATATTCATGGGTTCCACTTTTCACTATTGAATTTAATTTGATTATTGAATATTTTTTATTCTGTTTGGGGATTATAATTTTAAATTAAATAGTGGGATGGGCATTTTTAGATTTAAAAACTATGATCTATTTAATACTTTTTGATATTATATAAAACTATTTTATTTGCTAACCATTTTTTACTATCTATGTGATAGATTAATGATGGCGGCTTCTTCAACCAACCATTTTGCTCGTATGCTAAATACGAATAAGCTTAAAAGCGCTGAGAACTTTGCATAATGAGATATAGATTTGAGGATTGTACTCAGATTTGAGAAGTTAGGATATGTATTGGAGGGTCTTTTACCCCTTGCTATATCTGAAGATGTGACACCAGAGGAAGTTGAGACATACCGGAAATGGAAAGATGATGATTTAAGGGTTAAATTATATATTCTCAATTGACTGGTTTTAGAACTCAAAGGGAAATATTATGATATGTCTAATGCATATAGCATGATGACACGATTCGGGAATTATTCTTGAATTAAGAACAAGTTTTTGTTCATAAAGTAGTAATTGGACTGGTCCATTCAAGACTTGATGAGGGACAGGCTATGAGTTTGCATCTGCTTCATTTGAGTGATTTGATCGAGTAATTGAGGCAATGTGATTTCCCTCTCAATGATACTCTGGGTCGGAGTGTCATTCTGGGTTCGCTCCAGGCATCTTATCTCCAGTTTGTGATGTACTTCAACATGAACAAGATTTACTATTCTTACCATGAATTGTATAGGATGTTTCTCACGATGGAGGAGGATTTAAAAAATAGAGTGTCGACTCGCCCTACGAAACTCACTTCACTTTCCGCTTCTTCCCAGTTCAAGTTGAAAGGGAAGAAGACAAAATAAAAGAAAAAGAAGGGTTCAAATGTTCCTCCGCATGGTAAGATAGTGAAGCCCAAAAGAGTTTTTTATTATAAATATCACCACTATAGTAAGGTTGGGCACTGGAAGAGGAATTCCAAGACCACCTAGCCCAGATTAGGAAGAAAAGAGCATCGACATTAGGTACTTTTACTTTTCTTCTTATTGATATCTCTTTAGCTTGTAAAGCTGTCATATCTAGTTGAATTTTAGATTTTGCTTGTCATGTTCACATATGTAATTCATTGCAGGTGTTGCTGAAGGAAAGTAGACAGCTAAAATCTGGAGAGATGCAGCTACATTTCGAAAGTGGAGACTCTCCGGATGCGGTTGTAGTGGGATTAAGCGAGATTCTCGTGCCCAGTGGGAAATTTTTGTTATATAACTGTTATGTTTTACTAGGATTCGTAGCTAATATTATATCGCTTTTTATTTTAGATACAGAGGGATATCATGTAAATATTAAAAATTGTTCCTTGTATTTATATGACAGAAATAATATTCAGATCTCTGTGTGTCCAAATGAGCATGGTCATTAAATTTTGCATACCTCTCGAGATATCTTGAATACTATAATTAATAAACATAAATTATCTGAAACAAATAATACTGAACTTTAGCATGTGAAGTTAGGTCATATAGGTGTGGGACGCCTGACTAAGTTGGTTATGAATAGTTTGATTCAGGATCTCACCATTGAATCTTATCTGACTTGTGAATCTTGCATTCAGGGAAAAATGACCAAAGCCCCATTTTCGGGTGTGGGACATCGATCCACCAACTTATTAGAACTCATACATTCTAATGTATGTAGTCTCATGATTCAGACTGCTCATAGTGATTTTTCATACTTTGTTACTTTTACTAATGATGTGTCACGGTACAGTTATGTTTATTTTATGAAACATAAATCAGAAACCTTTGAAAAGTTAAAAGAATTCTGAAATGAAGTAGAAAAACAAACTGAAAAATATATTAAATGTCTTCGATCGGATCGCGCTGGTGAATATATAAGTGGTGAGTTCACTAATTATTTAAAAGAGAATGAGATTCTCACTCAATATACTCCTCCGGGTACTCATTAGCACAATGGAGTGTCTAAAATGAGAAATTGGACATTATTAGATATGGTCCGATCTATGTTAAGTTTTACATATTTGCCTTATTACTTATGGGGATATGATCTTTTAACTTCCGCGCATCTTTTTAATAAGATTCCTTCTAAAGTTGTTCTTATGACTCCGAATGAGATATGGACCGGTAGGAAACCAAGTCTTAATTATGTTAGAATTTGGGGTTGTTCGGCATACATCGGTTGGCACAGTAGAATAAGCTTTTGCCTCAAGGACAAAAGTTTAGGTTTGTTGGATATCCTTCAAATACGAAATGATATTTGTTCTATAATACCAGGTATCGAAAGGTTTTCGTAGCTCGATTCACTAAATTTCTAGACATAGAATTTATGTCTGAAAGAGGTAATCCTATACAAGTTGAAGTTGATGATGTATAACCTAAAACCAACAAACCACCGGAGGAACCTGATGTTCAAGTAGATAAAGAACCTTAATTGCACACATTTTGTAGGTTCGTTATGGTATCAAGAGCTCCTGATCACTTGTGTTTGATACAAGAAAGGATTCTGGGTGTTCTATTGATTGAAAAGACTGGCCCTTATATCGATAGAAAAGTGATGTTGGACATAGACTCCGTGAAGTGACAAGAGGCAGTGAAATCATAGTTAGACTCTATGCATCATAATCAATTTTGGACCTGGTTCTGCTTCCTGAATGAATTGTTTAAATCGGTTATAAATGGGTTTACAAGAGGAAGCCTGGGCCTGACTGAAATGTTGAAACCTTTAAAGCCCGACTAGTCACTAAAGGTTATACGCAGCGACCTAGTTTCGACTACAACGAGACTTTTTTGCCTGGTGTAATGTTAAAGTCCATTAGGATTTTATTGTCTATTGCTGCTTACCACGACTAGGATATTTGGCAGATGAATGTCAAAATGGCTTATCTGAATGGATTTATTAATGAAGAAACCTATATGAAACAGCCAAAAGGTTTTATATCCAGCGAAAACTCGGACATGATATGTAAGCTTAAGAAGTCCATTTATGGATTTAAACAAGCTTCACCAAGTTGGAATCTTCGATTCGATAAGATAATCAAATTGTCTGGTTTTCTCAAGAATTCATAAGATTCCTGTGTGTATAAAAATGTCAGTGTGAGTATGGTGGTGTTTTTAATACTCTATGTTAACGACTTCCTAATAATTGGGAATGATATTGGGATGATGTAGGGAGTTAAAGCTTACCTCTGTAAGAATTTCTCTATGAAGGACCTGGAAGAGGCTTCCTATGTCTTAAGCATAAAGCTCTATAGAGATAGAAAAATGAAGTTCATTGGGTTATCCCAATCAATATATATAGATAAGATATTAGAATGGTAAAACTTTGGTAACTGTTAGACAACAAATATACCGTTTAGACATGGCATTCATCGTTCGAAGAAATGGTGTCCACTGACAGAAATAAGAAGATTAGAATGTCTAATCAGTCTTATGCTTCATGCTTAGGCAACATTTTATATGCCATGTTATGTACCAGGCCTGATATCTACTTCGCTGTTAATGTGACCAGTAAATATCAGTCTAATCCAAACAATGACCATTGGATGGCCATTAAACATGTCCTAAACTATCTTAAGGGTACTAAGGGTAAGTTTTTGATATATAGAGGAAATGAACTGCATGTTATTGGATATACGGATTCAGATTTCCAATCGGATCATGATGATAGAAAGTCTACATCAGGATTCGTGTTTACCCTTAATAGAGGTGTAGTTAGTTGGAAAAGTTCCAAATATTGGTCCACAACTGATTCCACCACAGAGGCAGAATATATTACAGCTTCTTAAGCTGTAAAAGAAGTTGTTTGGATTATGAACTTTATCACAGAGTTGGGAGTGTTAGTGTTCCTAGAATATGCCAAGGATCTATTAAGCAAGAATATGTGTGAATAAGATCATTAAAAGGTGCAGAATGACTTACAATGATCAGATTTGAACTTCAAACTTTTGTGTTGTATTCTTTAAAGCTCCAAGCTTTGTGTGTTGATTCCAACTCTAGGATGAGTTTCCCTATCACCTTTGTTAACTCCTTAAGTGCTAGCTTTATTTGATTTTGAAATAAAATCAAAGAGAGGAGAGGAGGAAGCTCACGCCCAATGAAAGGGTTTGTGAGTGTTTTGCTTGTATGTGTTGTGTTGGAAGAAAGAGAATTGGTTTTGGGTAAAGGCTTTCACTTTTTACCAAAACTTGGTAGTTGGGGTCTTGGTTTCACAAAACCAAAACCAAGTGGTTGACAAGCAAGTGGTTTTGGCATAAATGCCAACCACTCTCTCAACCACCACTTCACACATGTGAAGTGGGCCCCACCTCTTTGAATTCAAAATTCAAAAGGTCTCTACGAATATTTATCGTGGCTCGGATCCGTTTAATCCGACTAAAGGAATTTTCATCGCTAAATAATTAAATTAAATTTAAATAAATAATGATGCCTCACAAATGTATTACGAATACCGTTTACGAATTAATTCTAAATTAATATGTTTGCTCGTATTAAAGTCCGACTTTAAATTCATATTGAAATCTAATTCCAATTAATATATCCGATATATTAATTTTAGCCCATATAAATAAATTAAATTGAAAAAATTTAATTTAACTAATAAATTTATTTTACCGATTAATTCCAAATTAATCGTGTTCTATCTCTTCCGAACACATTTAATCCCAGATTAAATAATGCCTCGATTAATCCCAGATTAATTTTCTCTCTCTTAATTGATCCCAGATTAATTCTACTAATTGAGTCAACTGTCATCGGTGAATCTTTGGGAAGCGACCCAAGAGACCCATGGATATGTTGGCAGTAAATCTGGTTATCGGACTATCTGATTAAGTGCGTACCCCGTACCACGTGCTTACCGATTTATAAGACATGGTTGGCTTCTAGCAAAACACCGTGCCTACCCAATTCTCCAGAAATATTCTTTAAGGAATATATAATCTTTTTCCAGGCGTAGTATATGTAGTATTACGTATTACGATCCAGTATCGGATGTCACATGCAAGGTCTGGGGCTGGAGTAGTGTCTGACCCGTACGAAGCATATATCGGATTACAAGCAACTAGTCTCTTTAATCGGATAATCATGACGTTATCACATTATCCCGATGGTTAAAACACATTAGAGTACCAGTTTTGTATCCATGCGTGATCATCATCTCCATATGACTAAAGTGATACTTCTATCTTGACATCACATCCAATACTCTACGATTCTTAATAAACCCAGAAGAGGCATACATAGAACCTGTTAAAGTCCCGGACGACCAAAACTAAAGCGTATTGATTGTCGCAAGTATTAGCGATGCAAGTCTCAATTTAAGACCAAATACACTTACCCTGAATCAGATTCCCATAGACACATAGTCATACTACCAATGGGATTCCGAGGGGTCTATCTGGAATGAAGCTGTTCCGGTACTATCGGTAAACACAACCTCCTATCACACTTGCATAAGTATCCAATACTTAAATATATGAAAACTATGTCGTTATGCTCCCACAACGAGCACAAGTACAATACTAGTATATTCCATATTTTCGATGTTCAATCTCGATAATACTACGACTAGGGATATTTAATGAATAAACCTTAGTGGATAGATACTGTGATTATGCCCAAAAATGACTTGCGGTTATCGCAGTATAGCTGGGGTGTCAATTCCTCAGAGAGATGGTTACAATGAAACTGATTCACTCAATCAAGAACGTTTAGCAATAACTAAATTAAAGAAAGGATTAAATTGCTATGTAAATTAAAAATTACGAAAACATAAGAAGATTTATTAATGGAGAGAAATAGCAAAGCGTCAAGATCCCCTCTTGTACCTATTATTCCTATTCCGTTATCGATTCGTTTTATAACACAATTGAGGATTTTGTTGGACAATTATGACCCATAGCGTCACTATTTGTACAGATCATTGTGTTGTTGTACAAATTAACTATGTGACAAAGGAGATTGCACTCTTATCATTTGTGATTAGATCACCTAGATATATAAATGATGAGAGGTCCTTATGATTTGTTCCTTTATTGAGAATGATATGAGACAGTATCAATCAACGAAGGATAAATCATTAAATATCCCTAGTCAGAGTATTATCGAGATTGGACATCGATAAATACGTAAAAGACTAGTATCGCACTTGTGCGCGTTGTGAGGGCATAACAGCATAGTTCTCATATATTTAAGTATTGGATACTTATGCAAGTGCGGTAGGAGGTTGTGTTTCACCGATGGTACGGGAAACAGCTTCGCTCTGGATAGACCCCCTCAGAATCCCATTGGTAGTTTGACTATGTGTCTATGGGAGTCCGACATCAGGGTAGGTGTATTTGGTCTTAACTTGAGACTTGCACCGCTAATGCTTACGACAATCAATATACTTTGGTTGAGGTCGTCCAGGGCTTTAACCGGTTCTGTGTACGTCTATACTAGGTATATTGAGAATCATAGAGTGTTGGGTGTGATGTCAAGACGGAAGTATCACTCCAGTCATAGTGGAGATGATGTCACGCAGGATACGGTGTTAGTACTCTTAAGTGCTGCGCGGCCATTGGAATATTATGACTAGGTCATGTATATCCGATTATAGAGACTAGTTACCAGACATCCGACATGTGCTTCGTACGGGGCAGACACAACTCCAGCCCCAGGCCTAGCACGTGACCATCTGATACTGGACCGATATGCACTATACGATGTATACTACGCCTGATATAGATCACATATTCCTGTAAGGATATTTACGGAGAATTGGGGAGGCATGGCGCTTTGCTAGAAGCCAACCTTGTCTTGTGAATCGGTTAAACGTGGTACTTGGTACGTACGTGTTTGGATAGTCCGACGACCGTATTTACTGCCAACATATCTGGAGATCTCATGGGTCGCTTCCCAATGATTCGCCAATGATGTATGACTTGCACTTTAATTAATCTGGGATTAATTCGATGAGAGAGAAAATTAATCTAGGATTAATTTCGGAGATATTTTATCTAGGATAAAATATCAATAAAAGAGAGATAACGATTAATTTGGAATTAATCGGTAAATTAATATATTTGATATATTAAACGAAATTGGATTTCGACGCGGAATTAAAATTAGATTTTAATTCGGGCGAACGAGTTAATTTAGAATTAATTCGTTAGCGATGTGAATAGTGATTTCGTTAGGTGTAATCATTTAATTACGACGCGACGGATAAATCGTTAATTTGGAATTGACGAACCCGAGCCCGAGATTATTTGCGAGCGCATTCGCATTTCGAATTCGAGTACGGCACGCAAGTCACATCAAGCATCAAATCATTCGTCACATCAAATGTCAAATCAAACGTCACTTTGAGTGATGTGATTGATTGATTGAAAGATATGTCACTTTAATAAAGTGAAAATGAATAGTGATGTGTTTGGTGAAATAGTGTAAGTTGGTGGAAAGTATTTACCAATTGATTTTAATTAATTGTTTGGTAAATGTTTAATATATTTTATGAAAAATATATAAGGCATTTTGGAAATGCTTTAAAAAAACCTAAGATACACATTTTCTCCACTCTCTCTCTCTCTCACAATTCACGCCCAAATGGGCAGTGAATTTACTCACTGGTTTCTTCTAAATGCCGAGCAAATGGGAAGCAATGTTCCTTGATTTTGTGGCAAAATCAAGCGGAGCTAGCACTCCGAGAGACTTGCGAAGGTGATAGGGAAACTCACCCACGAGCCGGGAATCAAACGACAAGATTCGGAGCTCAAATCTTGGATTCTTGAAGACTCAAAACTGTTTTTTTGAGCAGTGGACTGCAGTGTTTGGGCGCCACTTTGGAGGACAAAAACTTGAAGTTTTGTTCATCGTTTCGTCTCAATCGATCAATGTAAGTATTCCGCAACTTCTTCGATATGTATTTCACACATGTTCATGCTTGTTAATGATCTTGGGACCTAGATAATAACCAACAATGGCATCAAGAGCCTAGGTTCAAGCATGAAACTTTTATGGCTAAAATTTGGGCAAACTTGATTTTGAGCATGATAAATTAAATTGGGTGGATTTGTATGCTTAATTGATGTTTAATTGAAGATTGATTGGATCAATTTGTTGAAATTGTGATTGGATCAAATTTCCCCAAAAATTTCATGTTGGCTGAATGTATAAGGACTTTTGGAAATCTTGGATTTTTTCATTTTGATTCATTGGATGAGTTGGAATGACATTGGATAATGTTAATTTGAAATTAATTGGATTGAATTTTGAATTGAACAGAAATCCTCAAATTCCTTATGATGGCCGAATTAGATATGCCCTAGAATGTCTTGGAATTTTGATTTTTTACTTCATTGGATGTGTTGGAAATCATTCGTGATGAGGACTTAATATCGATTGTGAAATAAATTGGTTTGATTTTTCATCAAAGTATGTTGGACATGTGATGATGATAAAAGCATGATTTATTGGACTAATTTAATGTTTTGGAAATATTGATTTAGGTGATTAATCATGATATACACTTTAGGTTAATTAAATTGGAAATTTGGAATTTGTTAATTTAATTAATTGGGCCTTAAATTGGATTTGGGCTTTTAAAGTTGTTTATGGGCTTATTGGGCTTTGTTGTACAAAGTTGGATTTAGGCAAATTGGATTGGATCCAATTGGGCCCAAAACCACTTCCGTTAAGCCCAATTGCGACTTAATGAACCTTTAAAGTTTAATTGGGCCTAATGGGCCAAGATTGATTTATGGGCTTATGGGGTAAATCCCGGATTGGAATTTGGTTATTCGGTTTGACCCGAGTTGACCAAAAGTCCACGCCTTAAGAAATCAATTAAAAGCCCATTAGACTTTAATTGAATTGACGTTGGACGTTAATCGGTCTTTGAGACGCATTACGATTAAATTTGGAATTTAAGTCGTAAAAGGTTTATTATTAAAGTGTAATATTTAATTTGGAATTAAATAACGAATTAGAATTGAATGCATATTAAATTGGATTTAATGACGTAGTTTAATTCAATTCGAGAATTCGTACTTTGAGTACTTATTCGCAAAACGAGTTTGACTCGCACAAAATCAAATCGTTGTTTGAACATTGGATGATCACTAATTATCAGATTAATTAATTTGATTAGATTGATTGATAACATGCTTGTGTGAATACATGGTTGTGATGAATGAATAATGTATATCGGATGGACATTAGATGGGTGGGGGTAATTTTGGAAATTGTTGTAATAAATTTGATTTATTAAATTGGACCTGCGTGTCCAGCCTTATCACCTCTATTCTCTTTGTATTCTCTTCTCACCTATTCCCCTCAATGTAAATGAGGTTTCTTTAGAAGTGTAGTGTAACGGGTAGAAGTAATACAAGTGCTAGCTTGAGAGAGAAAATGAGAGATTTGATCTAGGATCAATGTGTTAAGTATCCATCCGCATATCATTATTATTTATTTTCATATGCGCTTTATTATGTATTTAGAATGCATGTTTAAGGGTGTATGATGATGAGACCTTAACAAAGATAATAAATTGGTAGCCAATTTGCACGCGAAAAACCCTCATCAAATATCATACGTTTTTCCTTCCATTGAGTGATTCTTACTGAAGATCCGAGATTGGCATTGGGTTGTTGGCCAAAGTCAAGCCCTTTGTCCGTCAAAGATGTGTTTGAATCACGAGAGCTTTGTTCCATATCGGTGTCTTTTCCAAGTTGTGGTTTGTTGGCCAAAGTCAAGACCGCTTCTTGTCACTTGACATTGATTACGAAGCTTTCCATGGTCAATGGGTCGCGCTTGACTGGGATCATTAGGTTTGTTGTGCCAAAGCCAAGGCCTAGTTGATTCAGAGGAAAAAGGTTAGGGTACGTATTGGATAATATAGGCATATATAAGATTATCTTTCGGACTTGGATGTCCACCTACCGGACCTAGGATTGGATGGATCCAATTGATCTTAGAGATCTACCTAGTTAATTATCATACAATTTGTTGGCCAAAGTCAAGATTGTGTGACATTTAACGGGATCCTAGCCCACTAGGAAACACGGTTTCCCGAGTACTCGACAGAGGGTTAGAGGCTCGCCGAAAAATAGTGGGAGGCAAGAATTGAATTTGCAATATTCGTTCATTACTAGCCATACGCGCTCAAACAAATATCACTCGTCAAATAATTAAAAGTATTAGTTGGACTAATATTTAATGTTTTTTTAATTAATATAGTTTGATTATATTCAAATCAATTCAATAAATAGTTGATTTTATAATTGGATTATAGTAATCAATATAATTGAATTGATATTATAGTTGATTAAATAATTGGATTATTGTAATCGTTATAATAAATAGTACCTGAAATAATTGATTAAATAGTTGGACTATTAAAATCAAGAAACATTGAAAGATTGGACGTTTAAATATAATCTTGGATTACAATATTTAAATGGTTTAAATTTTCAAATTGGGAATGAAATTTCAGGATGGTCCTGAAAATAAATAATAAGTTACTTTACTTGATAAAATAACCTATTATGCCTAAACCCAGAATTGAGCAAATTAGTGGAGCATAATCTTTGGAAGAATTATGTAATGATGACTTATAGTGCTTAATTCAATATGCTTGTAATAAATCTATGTTTAGATTTAAGAAGTATTATATTTGCAATTAAAAATTCTTGGAGAATTAATGACTAATCTCAAAGAGATAAAGTCAAACTTTGCAATTAGATAAGTAGCGCAAGGCGCACTTTACGTCAATATTCTAGAAATCCAAGGCTTGGCCAAAGACTTCTGTGAAATATTGAAAAAGGGTAAAGGCAAAATCATTATGATCTCTTGGGGAAAGATAAAGGACATATCCTAAAGTGACTGTCTTTTGGATATGGCAGACACGAAGGAATTAAAGAAAGGCAAGGCTCTGACTTTAAGGATGTTTGTCAAAATTATTGCCATTACTAGTATTAAAATTGGATTTTAAAATACTTAGTATGGTATATAAAATATATCTATGATGTTTAGAATCTGCTGTGAGCTGGATACTGACTTCAAGTAGAGGTTAATCTGCGAATCGGAAACGGGACGAAAGTCGCTGTTTCGACCGTAGATACCTAAGTTTAGGAACTACCTTCGGGTATGTACTTAAATTAGGAAACTGTTATAATGTAACTAGTTAGACTAGAAATATTATCTTTATATCAGTGTTTAATCCATTGTGGATAAACCTTTATATTCTAGAACACTAAAGTGTTTTATTATATAAAGCTGATATTGAGATAAACACATTAGATGTGAATAACAGTATTTATATTTTGAATATAAATTAAATCTCGAACATAAAATATGACAAACAAATAGCTCAAACTGATTTGATCAGTAGAGACTTATTTGTGGCATTGTTGTCTGGGACATAATTAAACAAGAGTCGTATATCCACACTTTTGAAGAGTGGGTACTAGGACTGATTTGATTAATCAAATAAAGTCTACGAATCTAGTTTATTGGGCAAAGTGCCTAAAACACTATTTACTTGGTAAAAAGTGTAAGTACCACCGATCTGTTAGCCTTATTCACAGTGAATTAAGTGGGCCCATATCTAGCTAGGCTAGATGTAAATATGAATGTTTCGTGACCTTAACGGATATGGCATCACGTTATGGTTATGTGTTTCTTTTGAAGAACACAAATCGGAAACTTTTAGAGTTTCGACACGAAGTAGACAGACAAATCGTCTAAAGTATTAAACCATCGCGGTAAGACCGCAATGGAAAATACTTAAGCAGTAAGTTTCAAACATACGAGAAAGAGTATAATAATCTTTCAAATGAGGACTCCGCCCGAGACATGTCAGTTTGACGGTGTGTCCTTACGGAGAAACCGAATTTTGTTGGACATGATAAGGTTAATCATGAGTCGTTCTGAGCTACCTTTTCCTTCAAAGATAAGCATAAACAGTGCAAAACTTATTTTGAATAAGGTTCCATGTAAATTCTGTTTGACAGACTTCATATTGGATATAAATCGGACGGAAACAGGGTTTCACACTCCGGAAGATTTGGGTATGCTGGGCATACGTTTGGATGATACCAAACTAGAACCAAAATCAGATAAGTGCCAAATATAGGTTATCCTAGGGAAAACCATAAGTATAGTACTTATACATCTCACTGGAGAACAATTGTGATTGTTGCTCGCCATGCGATCTTCCTTAGAGGATTACCGATATGCAGTGGTAAGTGGGAGGATGGTATAACTCGATGAAAATCGGAGTAATACTGTTTCAGACACGAAGTCCTTAATGGAACACAAATAGTTCATCAATGATGAAACTATACCATTAATCTTCGAATACACAAGAAACACGTAGATCGGAGAGAATCAGAAAACAACCTAGGGTATGGGTTTCTGATCTCACCTCATAAAGATGTCAATCTTATTGAGGAATACCAACCGACTACGAATGAGGAAGTGATACGAGGTATCAACTCCCATCATGGCAAAGTGCCATGAGTCCAAAATGGATTCCATGTATAACAACTATGTTTGGACACTAGTTGATATACCGTAAGGCATTGTGCCTATGATACTGTAAATGTCTTCAAGGAAGACATACATGGAAGGCAACATACCAACGTACAAAACTAGGCTTGTAGCGGAAAGGTATCGTTATCAACATTGTGTTGATTACGGTTCGACCTTTTACCTGTTGCCACGGAAAATCCATTTGGATAATGCTTGTTGTAGCTGCACGTTTCATTTATGAAATGTGTCAGTTAAAGATCAAAATCGCTTTCCTTAAACGGAAACCCTTTGGAGGATGTTTATAACATCCTGACGATTTTGTCGTACTAAAACCAGTAAACAAGGTTTGCAGGTTATTCGATCCATGTTTGGATTGAAGCAAGCATTAGGTTCTTAGAATCATCGTTTTGATGTAATCATAATGGTCTATGATTTAATTCAAAACGAAAATGATTCTTGTGTATATAAGGAGGTTAGTGGGAGTGCACTGACAATGAATGTCCTGCATAAAATAATGATAACAAATATGTCATTTCTTGGAAATGATATTCTCATAATAACAATCGGTAAAAGCTTGGCTTTCGAAGAAAATTCTCCGTAGAATTCTTGGGAGTAACAACCTTTATTCTAGGAATAAAGATCTACTGGAATAGATTAAGTTGTTAAAACTCTACGTGAACTCGTACATTGAAAAATATACGTGACCTGGTGTGTCATACGCTTTGAGCATATGGATTCACAATCAGGCCAATCCAAGTGATAGTCACTGGATTGATGTTAAGAACATCCGTTAGAATCTTAGAGATCTAAGGATGCTGTCTTAATCTGTGGAGAAGGAGAACTTGAAGTGACTGGGATCACTACTGCAAGTTTCCAAACCGATAAAACGACTGAAAGTCGCAAACGGTACTATACAGTTTGAATAACGGTACAGTGAGCTGGAAATCTTCCAAGCAAGATACTGTTAGCAAATAAACAACAAATGCAGATTATTACTGCAGCTGAGGCAGCAATAGAAACCATCTGGGTCAATAATAAATCTAATTAGATTAGATATAGTTCTGTTAGCAGCTGAGCTAGGCGTCAGCGCAGGCTAAAGAATTAATGGTCTCATCAACGATCCAGATACATACTTCGACTATTCATCTGATTCGTTCGGATCATACATCGTGACGATATGATGATCGTATAAATCGCATTAGACGATAATCATACAAATCCGCTGACGAAAGCATTTCTCAGCAATTTGAGCCAACCGTACATAGTTCGGGTATTAAACACTTGAGTGACTGGCTATAGGCCAAGTGGGAGATTATTGGACAATTATGACCCATAGCGTCACCATTTGTACAGATCATTGTGTTGTTGTACAAATTAACTATGTGACAAAGGAGATTGCACTCTTATCATTTGTGATTAGATCATCTAGATATATAAATGATGAGAGGTCCTTATGATTTGTTCCTTGATTGAGAATGATATGAGACAGTATCAATCAACGAAGGATAAATCATTAAATATCCATAGTCAGAGTATTATCGAGATTGGACATCGATAAATATGTAAAAGACTAGTATCACACTTGTGGGCGTTGTGAGGGCATAACGACATAGTTCTCATATATTTAAGTATTGGATACTTATGCAAGTGCGGTAGGAGGTTATGTTTCACCGATGGTACGGGAAACAGCTTCGCTCTGGATAGACCCCCTCGGAATCCCATTGGTAGTTTGACTATGTGTCTATGGGAGTCCGACATCAGGGTAGGTGTATTAGGTCTTAACCTGAGACTTGCACCGCTAATGCTTACGACAATCAATATACTTTGGTTGAGGTCGTCCAGGGCTTTAACCGGTTCTGTGTACGCCGGTACTGGGTATATTGAGAATCGTAGAGTATTGGGTGTGATGTCAAGATGGAAGTATCACTCCAGTCATAGTGGAGATGATGTCACGCATGATACGGTGTTAGTACTCTTAAGTGCTGCGCGGCCATCGGGATATTATGACTAGGTCATGTATATCCGATTATAGAGACTAGTTACCATACATCCGACATGTGCTTCGTATGGGGCAGACACAACTCCAGCCCCAGGCCTAGCACGTGACCATCCGATACTGGACCGATATGCACTATACGATGTATACTATGCCTGATATAGATCACATATTCCTGTAAGGATATTTCCAGAGAATTGGGGAGGTATGGCGCTTTGCTAGAAGCCAACCTTGTCTTGTGAATCGGTAAAACATGGTACTTGGTACGTACGTGTTCGGATAGTCCGAAGACCGTATTTATTGCCAACATATCTGGAGATCTCATGGGTCGCTTCCCAATGATTCACCAATGATGTATGACTCGCACTTTAATTAATCTGGGATTATTTTGATGAGAGAGAAAATTAATCTAGGATTAATTTCAGAGATATTTTATCTAGGATAAAATATCAATAAAAGAGAGATAACGATTAATTTGGAATTAATCGGTAAATTAATATATTTGATATATTAAACGAAATTGGATTTCGACGCGGAATTAAAATTAGATTTTAATTCGGGCGAACGAGTTAATTTAGAATTAATTTGTTAGAGACGTGAATAGTAATTTCACTAGGCGTAATCATTTAATTACGACGCGACGGATAAATCGTTAATTTGGAATTGACGAACCCGAGCTCGAGATTATTTATGAGCGCATTCGCATTTCGAATTCGAGTGCGGCACGCAAGTCAATCAAGCATCAAATCATTCATCACATCAAATGTCAAATCAAACGTCACTTTGAGTGATGTGATTGATTAATGTGATTGATTGATTGAAAGACATGTCACTTTAATAAAGTGAAAATGAATAGTGATGTGTTTTGGTGAAATAGTGTAAGTTGGTGGAAAGTATTTACCAACTGTTTTAATTAATGTTTGGTAAATGTTTAATATATTTGATGAAAAATATATAAGGCATTTTGGAATGCTTTAAAAAACCTAAGATACACTTTTCTCCACTCTCTCTCTCTCTCACAATTCACGCCCAAATGGGCAGTGAATTTGCTCACTGGTTTCTTCTAAATGCCGAGCAAATGGGAAGCAATGTGCCTTGATTTGTGGCAAAATCAAGCGGAGCTAGCACTCCGAGAGACTTGCGAAGGTGATAGGGAAACTCACCCACGAGCCGGGAATCAAACGACGAAGATTCGGAGCTCAAATCTTGAATTCTTGAAGACTCAAAACTGTTTTTTTGAGCAGTGGACTGCAGTGTTTGGGCGCCACTTTGGAGGACAAAAACTTGAAGTTTTATTCGTCGTTTCGTCTCAACCGATCAATGTAAGTATTCCGCAACTTCTTTGATATGTATTTCACACATCTTCATGCTTGTTTAATGATCTTGGGACCTAGATAATAACCAACAGATTTCACATCCCAAACCCACAATTGGAGGATATTCAATTCTACTCAAATTAAAGTTCTAAGGTAATTATTATTTTATCCTCTCTACGTTCACAACTCACAAGGTTATCGTTACAACCTATCCAACGACGACAATATACCATCGGGCAATACTGCAGCAAAGGATGAACTCACAAAACAACTTAATCAATCACAATCAATTTTACCAACAACACATAGAAAAAAGTGTGACTGAATCTATATGCCAATTAATAAAACAAGTTTTCAAATTAAAATACTCAAAATAATAACGAGAAGAATAAGATAATAATTATATTAAACGATTAAAACCATCCACGAATCAAATAATAAAATAAGAGAATAGAGTATAAGAGTTCGCCCTTAGCTTTGCTTTAAGGGGTTAGTTCCGCATGCTGAAGGAAGAAATAATAGAGATAGGTTGTAGAGATATCGAATGGATCATTATTTCAGGTCTCGGGATTATGCACGGCATTTGCATGAAAATAATACACTGTGACTGTTCAACTTCCTGCAGATGCACTGCAGCCCTCACGGCAAGCTTCTTTCTCACACACAGTGATTTTGTTTCTCGACAAAACTGCCTTGTTCTCTCCAGACTCTCGGCCTGCTATCTCTTTTGTGTTTGGGCACTGTTTTCTTTTTTTTTTTCTACGGCAGTTTTTGTTTTCTTCTGGCCGACTTCTACGTTTTTTTTCTTTATTCCCCGTAGCCTCCCCTCTTCTTTGTTCTATATGCAGGCTGTTTTATAATAAACAAATATTGTTCGGCCTCTTTTGAACCCTAATGTCCACGTGATAACTGTTAAAGCACACAGCCTTCCCCCTTCAGTGCGCAGCCTTTATTTTTAATGTCCTGCGCAGTCTTTTCTTTACGTCCTGCGCAGTCTTTTCTTTACGTGCATGGCTTCTATTATAAATAACTTAAACCCTAATATGATTCTATAGGTCCCACGTGACTGCTATCTATTTTGTCAACTCATGGGTGCATTTTGCTTTCTTTTTTAATGTCCACGTCACTTTTGGCTTGGGTCAACAATTACAACTCATTCTTTTCTTTCTCTTTCATTCGGCCCCACCAACTTTCTTCTTTTATTTGACTTGCAATTCCTCACGCCATTTTTCGTCCTTGGTTAACATTGGTGGCTGCCTTCTATCTTCATTTAATTTCTTCAAGTAACTTTTCTTTGCTGTTGTCAAATGAAACACTAAAACAAAGCAAGCCCCACTTATTTAACTTCTTTGATTTGGTCAAGAATTGCAGCTGAACTCTTTCCTTTGGATTCTGTAACATCCCAGATTATTTTAGCGTAATGGCGTAAAGTATATTTTCGCTTAAGAGGTTGCGTCCGAACGGGAAATTTATTAACACTGTAAAAGGGAACTTTCTATGAAATTTATTATAAATTTAAATTAGACAAAACTTGAAGGGTAAAATAGCAAATTACCAATTAGTATCAATTAAATTAAATTAACCTAGAAACATCTAGCACATACGAGAGATTCTTTGGTGCAACAGTGGTATGGGTGACGTGGTACCACAAGCCAATCATCCACTGACATGTAGAGTTTCTTTACCTATTTTTTAGTTGATTTTTACTTTTTTAGCACGCGTGGCAGTGGATGATTGACTTGTTGCATGGATGACGTGGTACCACTGTTGCACAGAAGATTTTCTCAGCACATACACGTGACACACACACGCATAATACTTACACACGCACACCCCTCTCACGCACAACACACACTCACAGTTCACGCCTCCAAAAAAAAAAACACACAGAGAAGCCCATTCACGCACAACAAACAGATCAGAGAGAGAGCAGAACGAGAGATAGAGGAGAAGAAGGCAAAGACTGAGAATTAGAGGGATAGAGTAGCAATGACCGAGAGATGGAGATGCCAGGCTGCGTCTCTGGTCGTCGCGAGCCCCAGTGAAGCCCTAAACACCGGCGAGAGTACAGAGAGAGGAGAGGCAGGCTGTGAGAGAATCGAAGGAAATAGAAAGAGAAGGGATCCGAGAGGCATAGTAATAGAAGCAAAGAATTTGAGAGAGAGGTAAATGTCTAGCCCTTTCTCCGATCGCCAACGAGTCCCCGACAAGTCCTCATCTCAGAATTTGTTGAATAGAGGAGAGGTAAGTATATTATTGCTAAGATTTCCTTGGGTATGAGTAGCTTTGACATTTGGTTTTGTGATCTAATTTTGAAATTAGGCTGGACAATAAGATTAAAAGGTGTTATAAGTGATCTAAGTTTGATAATTAGAATGAAATTAAAAGAAATCTTAAGATTAAAAAGAAATCGTCAATAACCTTAGAAATTAGGGATTTTTGGAACAAATTGGGTTTGATGGAATTTTTGAATTTGGGTAAGTCATTTCGGTTTATATATATGTTATAAGATGATTATGCTTGGCTTTGTTTCAAAAATTTTTGTGGCAATGAAATTAAGCTAATGGCTGGATTTTAAAGAATGGAGATGAGACTTAATTCTCATGTTATTGATGGGATTAGGTTAATTTTAGTAGTAAGGGAATGGTTTTTGGGCTTGATATTTTGTGCATAGTAATGTACTAATGAAGTATGTAATAGAGTAGTCTAAACTTCTTTTTTTTTTAATTAATCTAATTAATTAAGAGATAGGCAAAATAAGTTAAACCCCAGAAATTTGGGGAATATTTAAAGTTTCTTTTACTATGGGAAAATTCATAAATCTGGGATGTGAGAGGAATGTTGGAATGGTGATTTAAATTGCGTTGATAGATTTGAGAAGAAACTATAAAATGTTATATTAAGCCTCTTTGCTGAATTCTGTATATATAAAAGGGTTAGGTTTTCCTTGTGTTGATGATGACTTAAGCTTAAAGGGATGTTTTCATATGAGTTCGAATGGTTTATGATGAAAGTTCAAGTTTGCATTTATCGTGTTTTGGTTGGAATTATAGTGCTTATTGAGAGTTAATTTTGAGATATTCTTGATGACAAAATAATTTTGAATAATATTATGAAATGGTTTATGATTTGAGTGATATAGTAGCATGAGATTGTAGTGAAATCAGTTTTATGATGATTGTTGTGTGCAAGTAATGTTTTGTATATTCGAAGTAGTTTTAGGAGGTAAGTGTGTAGGTCATGGCTGAACCTTGAAAAGTGAAACTGTAAGCAAGGACTGTATTGTTAAGCAAGGTATTAAGTATGTTTAGTTTCATGCAATTTGAGTATTGGTAGTAAGGGAAAAGCAGAAAAAGAGAGATTAAATGTTACAAATCTAAAAGATAAAAGTACTTTGTGTAATTGATAAGTTTGTGTAGTGGTTAAAAAACCTTTTTGTTGAAGAAAATGTATTGTATGACTATAAATGAATACTGGGTAATGTAAATAAATGAACAAATTGATTACATATGTAATGGCTTGTGATTGATCATGATAGTTGAGTGATTATGTATGAGTTTAGACTACTTATTGGATTGTTATATATACTAGTAGTCATGAAAGTAAATTATGCTTTGTGGAAGATAATGTGTGTGAAGTATATTTGGTAATTTTTGAAGCATGTGAGTAATAGTACATGTAAGCTACAGATAAATGCTGTTATTAATCACGAATATATGATGCTACGCGGCATATTAAATTTCACATGTTTATAATATTGTGAAAAGTTATATTGTAAGTAAACTTGAGCATGCATGAAAAGAAACATATAAGGAGTAAAATACATATATCATTTAGTTGAAGGAATTCATGAACATTTGTATGTAAATATATGATATATGGATAAGCATATGGTTAGGATAAGTGAATGCATGAGAAATGAGTTCGCATATAGATGTTTAATGATTTTTTGAATTTATTAAAGAGGTTAAACATGTTTGAAATTTTGAAACTGATTAAAAGGAAAAGTTTTCAGGCGTTTTTGAAAGAAATGTATTTCGGGAAATGTTTTGAGGGAAAAATATGATTTTATACTTTCGGGGCATGAGGTAAAAAACTCACCCCAGTATGTAACTTGTGATTTAGTTGGAATTGACGGATTTGACACATGTGCACATGTGGAGGACTAGGGGGACGCCCCTAGATCCTCAGCGCTCAGATGGTATATTCTTGGGCGGAGATGCGCCTTCGGGCGGAGATGCGCCTTCGGGCGGAGGTGCGCCTTCGGGCGGAGGTGCGCCTTCGGGCGGAGATGCGCCTTCGGGCGGAGATTCTGTTTTCAGAAAAAAAAAAAAAAAAAAAAAAGAAAAAAAAAAAAAAGGATTTCATATTTCAGTTTTCAGATTCTCAGTAAATAGTTTTCAGAGATACTGATTTCAGATAGAGACTTCAGTTTTCAGAAACAGTTTTTAGATAAACAGTTTTTAAAAAAGTTTTACAAAACACTCTTTTTAGAAAGACAGGTTTATAAAGAGTTTCAGGAAACAGTTTTCAGAAAATAGTTCTTCAGAAAATTTTTTCAAAAGTATTTTATTAAAGCATGGCATGATAAAGTAAAGTCTAATTTATAAGTTTTGCATAATGACTATATTTATGTTCTAGAAACCACTTGAATTGCATATAATTGAGATGATACATAATAGCAATAGCATATTATATATATATATATATTTGATCAATGTTTGTTTGAGCAGTATGTTTAAATAGGAAGAATCTTTTATGAATATTACTGCATAATAACGTGACTACATATGCATGCATACACAATTGATGATGAGTGTGATGAATGCTGAAAGAAAGAATAATTTATCAATCCGATTTGATGATATTTCAATGTGATAAAAAGGTAGATAGCTATAGTAAATGTCCGAACTAGAACTAGCAGAGGAGTAAGCAAGTAAGTATTAAGATATCAGAGTAACGCAGTGGAAACGTAGTGAGATTGACACAGTAAATGAGAATATAGAAACTTGGTGATTATGTCAAAAATGATTAAACTGTAAACAAAAAATAGAGTGTAAAGTATGAGAGTGGTCAGGTAAGGATATGGAAGTAAAATAAATAAAAGTTACATGGTTGAAGCAGACTTTGTAATTGTTTGCGTGGTCACATGGAAAGTTTAGGTTAATTCAGAAACATGATTGTAACCTTGCACGTGTATGATGCTCAAGGTAGGAGCATAGTTACTTACTGAGTCTTATGACTCACTATACTACAGTGTTTGAGTTTTGGAGGTTGGCGCCCTAAATGGTCAACCTTGAATTTTAGAGTTGCAGAGCAGCCGGATAGCAGCATTGCAGTCAGCCAGTCACCAGGTCTTGGGGGATGAGAGTCAAGTTGTTTATTAGATTGGTTGTAAAGTAATTGAGTTGTATAGTATAGCCGTACATAGTTAAGTTTGTAAAAGTTTTTGTTTATACCTATTTTCGGGCGCGGAGCCCAATTATATTAGTCTGATATCATTTTTTTGTGCCGTGTTTTGCGTTTGGGCCCTGTTGATTGTCTGAGGTGCTGGACTTTGATCCAGGTTGCATGACATTTAGCAGAGGTTATGCCGAATTTTCGTTAGAGTCAGAGGCATATGGAGTCAGAATTAGCCTGTCTCCTGCCGGTAGCATCCTATCTTAGGCGGGATGTTACAAAGATGGTTTCAGAGCATAGGTTTATAGGGTGTCGGTGACTGCAGCTGCTGATTATTCGACGACCTCAGTAAGTGCATGTTTTGTTTGGACCTTATCGGTCTTTGTTTGTTGTTTGGTTCTAGTCTTTGCTTATTGTTGGTTTCAGTATGCACGTGACAGGATTCGAGGACGAATCCTATATTGGGGGTGAATGTAACATCCCGGATTATTTTAGCGTAATGGCGTAAAGTATATTTTCGCGTAAGAGGTTGCGTCCGAACGGGAAATTTATTAACATTGTAAAAGGGAACTTTCTATGAAATTTATTATAAATTTAAATTAGACAAAACTTGAAGGGTAAAATAGCAAATTACCAATTCGTATCAATTAAATTAAATTAACCTAAAAACATCTAGCACATACACGTGACACACACACGTATATTACTTACACACGCACACCCCTCTCACGCACAACACACACTCACAGTTCACGCCTCCAAAAAAAACACACAGTGAAGCCCATTCACGCACAACAAACAGATCAGAGAGAGAGCAGAACGAGAGATAGAGGAGAAGAAGGCAAAGACTGAGAATTAGAGGGATAGAGTAGCAATGACCGAGAGATGGAGATGTCAGGCTGCGTCTCTGGTCGCCGGCGAGCCCCAGTGCAGCCCTAAACACCGGTGAGAGTACAGAGAGAGGAAAGGCAGGCTGTGAGAGAATCGAAGGAAATAGAAAGAGAAGGGATCCGAGAGGCATAGTAATAGAAGCAAAGAATTTGAGAGAGAGGTAAATGTCTAGCCCTTTCTCCGATCGCCAACGAGTCCCCGACAAGTCCTCATCTCAGAATTTATTGAATAGAGGAGAGGTAAGTATATTATTGCTAAGATTTCCTTGGGTATGAGTAGCTTTGACATTTGGGTTTGTGATCTAATTTTGAAATTAGGCTGGACAATAAGATTAAAAGTGTTATAAGTGATCTAAGTTTGATAATTAGAATGAAATTAAAAGAAATCTTAAGATTAAAAAGGTTGTCAATTTGGGAATAAATCGTCAATAACCTTAGAAATTAGGGATTTTTGGAACAAATTGGGTTTGATGGAATTTTTGAATTTGGGTAAGTCATTTCGGTTTATATATATGTTATAAGATGATTATGCTTGGCTTTGTTTCAAAAATTTCAGTGGCAACGAAATTAAGCTAATGGCTGGATTTTAAAGAATGGAGATGAGTCTTAATTCTCATGTTATTGATGGGATTAGGTTAATTTTGGTAGTAAGGGAATGGTTTTTGGGCTTGATATTTTGTGCATAGTAATGTATTAATGAAGTATGTAATAGAGTAGTCTAAACTTCTTTTTTTTAAATAATCTTTGAAATTAAGAGAAAGGCAAAATAAGTTAAACCCCATAAATTTGGGGAATATTTAAAGTTTCTTTTACTATGGGAAAATTCATTAATCTGGGATGTGAGAGGAATGTTGGAATGGTGATTTAAATTGCGTTGATAGATTTTAGAAGAAAACTATAAAATGTTATATTAAGCCTCTTTGCTGAATTCTGTATATAAAAAAGGGTTAGGTTTTCCTTGTGTTGATGATGACTTAAGCTTAAAGTGATGTTTTCATATGAGTTTGAATGGTTTATGATGAAAGTTCAAGTTTGCATTTCTCGTGTTATGGTTGGAATTATAGTGCTTATTGAGAGTTAATGTTGAGATATTCTTGATGACGAAATATTTTTGAATAATATTATGAAATGGTTTATGATTTGAGTGATATAGTAGCATGAGATTGTAGTGAAATCAGTTTTATGATGATTGTTGTGTGCAAGTAATGTTTTGTATATTCGAAGTAGTTTAAGGAGGTAAGTGTGTAGGTCATGGTTGAACCTTGAAAAGTGAAACTATAAGCATGGACTGTATTGTTAAGCAAGGTATTAAGCATGTTTAGTGTCATGCAATTTGAGTATTGGTAGTAAGGGAAAAGCAGAAAAAGAAAAATTAAATGTTACTAATCTAAAAGATAAAAGTACTTTGTGTAATTAATAAGTTTGTGTAGTGGTTAAATATACCTTTTTGTTGAAGAAAGTGTATTGTATGACTATAAATGAATACTGGGTAATGTAAATAAATGAACAAATTGATTACATCTGTAATGGCTTGTGATTGATCATGATAGTGGAGTGATTATGTATGAGTTTAGACTACTTATTGGATTGTTATATATACTAGTAGTCATGAAAGTAAATTATGCTTTGTGGAAGATAAAGTGTGTGAAGTATATTTGGTAATTTTTGAAGCATGTGAGTAATAGTACAGGTAAGCTACAGATAAATGTTGTTATTAATCACGAATATATGATGCTACGCGGCATATTAA
Organism: Zanthoxylum bungeanum; assembly: GCA_019454045.1. Lineage (NCBI taxonomy): Eukaryota > Viridiplantae > Streptophyta > Magnoliopsida > Sapindales > Rutaceae > Zanthoxylum > Zanthoxylum bungeanum. The sequence continues at coordinate 24,678 of SKCR01038507.1, read as the reverse complement.
ATTTCACATGTTTATAATATTGTGAAAAGTTATATTGTAAGTAAACTTGAGCATGCATGAAAAGAAACATATAAGGAGTAGAATACATATATATTTAGTTGAAGGAATTCATGAACATTTGTATGTAAATATATGATATATGGATAAGCATATGGTTAGGATAAGTGAATGCATGAGAAATGAGTTCGCACATAGATGTTTAATGATTTTTTGAATTTATTAAAGAGGTTAAACATGTTTGAAATTTGAAACTGATTTAAAGGAAAAGTTTTCAGGAGTTTTTGAAAGAAATGTATTTCAGGAAATGTTTTGAGGGAAAAATATGATTTTATACTGTCGGGGCATGAGGTAAAAAACTCACCCCAGTATGTAACTTGTGATTCAGTTGGAATTGACGGATTTGACACAAGTTCACATGTGGAGGACTAGGGGGACGCCCCTAGATCCTCAGCGCTCAGATGGTATATTCCTGGGCGGAGATGCGCCTTCGGGCGGAGGTGCGCCTTCGGGGGGAGATGCGCCTTCGGGCGGAGATGCGCCTACGGGCGGAGATGCGCCTTCGGGCGGAGATTCTGTTTTCAGGAAAAAAAAAAAAAAAAAAAAAAAAAAAAAAAAAAAAAGGATTTCAAATTCCAGTTTTCAGATTCTCAGTAAATAGTTTTCAGAGATACTGATTTCATATAGAGACTTCAGTTTTCAGAAACAGTTTTCAGATGAACAGTTTTTAGAAATAGTTTTACAAAACACTCTTTTTAGAAAGACAGGTTTTATAAAGAGTTTCAGGAAACAGTTTTCAGAAAATAGTTCTTCAGAAAATGTTTTCAAAAAGTATTTTATTAAAGCATGGCATGATAAAGTAAAGTCTAATTTATAAGTCTAATCCATATATCATCGCTTGAACTCTTATTCTTTATTATCATCCTATTCCGAGACTATAACTTCAGTTCGAGAACCTTCCAGAAATGTACGGAAAATCTAGGATGTTACAGATTCTATGATTATAGGAACTGGTTGTGGCTGAGGTGGGCAGTCATTTTGGGTGTGAGTTTGTGACTGGTGTGATCACACACGTAACGCAAGCACACGTATCACTCAAGTAGTATAAAAATATTGATTACACAAGGACTTAATTTCTATTGTTGTTATTAATTATTGATGCTAAATGTTTATAGGTATTTAATTAAAGGGAGAATGGAATGATTGCTTTTGGTTGGTTGAATGTGGATTTGTGAAATAAATAAATAAATAAATAAGAAAATACTTAGGAAAATAAATAAAAGACACAACATCTCGAGTTATGACTCCACACAATATTATTCTAAAGATGAATTGATTTTCTTATACATGTGAAATAATTAGTTTGTTAACCTGGAACACAAAGATATGCAAACGCCTTTGACGATGGTCAGATGCAAACACCCAAATAAACCAATTAATCATATGACTATGTTAACCAAGTTACCTGAATTCATTAAGTTCAAGTTCCAATTATGGCTACCCCCACCCGACAGGTATATGTCTATCCTGCAAGGAAATCTATTTAGGATAATCTATCCTTAAGGGAGATCGTGAGCTATTGAATCTAAGGCTGAAACCTAAAATCCATTTTCCAAGTTCATTTTAAGTTTTACCACATCAATCTGATTGGTGATTAGGCAACAAGAAGCATTAAGCTTAAGATTTAATAAACAAACTAAAGAATTACCCATAATATAATTAAATAAATTATTAAGCATGTGAATATTTTGTTTCATCACTTCCCGAAAATAAAAATAAAATATTAGGGTTAGAGGATCCACCTTTAGAAATTTCACTTTATTATAATATAGAAATTTTCAGTGTTACCCAATTAAGTCGAACCAACAATAAAGGCGATGTTATTATTTATCCATAAACTAGCCATATAGGCGGTAATCATCTTTCACCTAAAGACCGACCATATAGGCAGTGTCACATTATATCAAATAAATAAAACCAGCCATTAAGACGATATCAACTTCAATCCATATTATTAAATTACAATTTTCATATTATAATATAAGTGAAATTAATCTACATTTACTATTCTAATTTAGAGATCTCCTTTATTATAATATATAAATTTGCATGATATTATCAACCGACCATATAGGCGATATCTTGATTAAGTCGAGTAATTATTTAATTCCAACCGACCATAAAGGCGGTATCCAATTTAGTCAAGTTAAAATCAATTTAATTAAGTCCAAATGACCATAAAGGCGATAACTAATTAAGTCAGATTTTCAAAATAATTTATATATTATAATTAAGTAGATTAATCTAAATTATAATAATAAATGTTTCACCCTTCCCCCAGTAGAAATTAACTACTAAACATAGAAGAAAGTAAAAATAAACAAACTATTATTACTAAAAGTAAAAATAAAAATACATTACAAAACTACTAAATAAAACACATAAGATACAATCCTTAATTCCTTATTAAGAAATCAAGGAAAATATGAAATTTTCAAATAAAATGGCTTGATATTTATAGGCAAAGAAAAGGCTTCCACCAATTTCTCCACCAAACACTCCACCAAACATGCCACAAAACACTCCACCAAACATAACACATTGTTCATCAATTTCAGTCATTAAAAATTCTAAATTCAAAATTCCTATGAACGTCAAAGTTGGAGATCTTTGAATTTTATTTAATCTGAAACTTGAATCAACTCAATCTGATATCGCAATAAAAAGTTATGGCCAAAATACGAAAATTGTACAAAGTTGATATTTCCAAAATTGTACTTCGTTAGAACGTCATTTCAAGTTTCCAACCTCTAAAATCCATATGTCAAGTTCATTTTTTACCCATTTTTGTTCCATATTTCATCTCGAATGATTCCATTGAGTCTCGATTTTATTTTATCTACAAAATAAACTAAAATGCATCAAAATATTCATAAAACTCGAGAAATTATACAAAATATTAGGTCAAGGGGTGGGAAATAGTGATATATTTTCTGCTCATTATACCCTCAAACCTAACATTTTACTTGTCCTCGAGAAAAATAACAAAATAAAATTAAATAAATAACTAAAACTAAATTAAACTAAGTCACTTTCATAGGGATCACGATTGCATTTAGCGTATGCAAATAGCATTTAAAAGCCTAGGTGTCCCTAGTAGACGAGTTGTAGTCTCGTGAGGGCTTACAGTGACGATATCCACAAACGTCAATTACATGCATATGCAATCACACATAAAATAAAATAAAGAAGAAATAAAATAAACCAAAATAATAACTATATATACAATGTCCTCAAAGAATGTCTAGCAACAAAGCTAAAGTAACCTTCAAAATACATAATACAACTAGAATCCTTTCTTTTGAACAAAGTATCTAAATCAGACTTTGAGTGTGTGTGTGAATAGCTTTGTAAACAGCTTCGATTCTAAGTTATTAACTAGGTAAATTTGTCTCAATTCTCAATAGTTAATGGGTCAAATCAACCTGACTGTCTAAAATTATTTTGCCTACTACAATATGCGCAAAGTGAGGTATGTTATTATTTTTTTGTAACATCTTCAATCCATGTAGCGAACTTTGGGCTATTGACTCCCAAACCAGTTGGCTTTAAGGCATTAGGTGTTAAAACACCCATACAGACTTAATTACTCGGATCTCGAATGTCTTTTTTTTTTCTATAACATCTTTAATCCATGTAACGAGCTTTGGGCCAGTGACTTGGCTTTAGGACACTATGTGGTAAGACACCCCTACAGACTTAATTACTCAGACCTCATATGTTTTTTAATTAATATACAAGACTTCTTTTTTTTTAATCATCATTCCTCACATCAAAAATAGCTGCAGACAGCAACAGATATTCATACAAATGGTCATTCATCAACCATCGATTATTTCAACTAGTTACTTTGTCAATTCCTTATTACTAACTGCTACAGAACTATTTTTTTAAGTGCATATGAGTCTGACCTAGATATTAGGTTCAAAGTATAGGATAAAAGTGAAATAAGTATTTATCTTTTCCTAGAACTTTTTACTAAGACAAACAATCTCATCATTAGACTATATAATTTTTTTTCATTTTTCCTTTTTTTTTTTCCTTTTTTTTTTTCCTTTTTTTTTTCATTTTTTTTTAAAAAAATGCACATAAAATAAAACACACAAAACATGCAAGACACAAAACATGCAGGGAAAAAAAACACGCAGGAACGAAAAAATGACGGAGAAAACAAATAAACATAAACAACCTAACCCCCAAACCTAAACCTAGCATTGTCCCCAATGAATTACAAAATAAAATAAATATAGAGAAACAATGTTATCGTGATTTCTTTTAGGGGCCATTTAACTTCTTTTTTTGGGCAAAATCGAGTCATGTAATGAATATATCCACTAGGATGCGTATCAAGAGTTGACTCTTTACTCCGCCGTCTCTACTGAATTGACTTTTTAACTTTGCGATTTTGTGAAACTTTATTCCGTGATAACCTCATTTTCACTGGTTTGCTTTGCTTTAAGTGCTCCGTCTATGTTTTTCCCTGCAAAAATAACACAAAAAATTAAAATCTCTACAACATGTATACACAAAATATAAAAAATAACAATTTTTAAAAAATAAAATTTTTTCATAGGTTGCCATATAAGTGCATGAAAATGAACTTCGAAGCATCACTTATTTGAGTTTATTGTTCAGTATTTAGTAAAATATCTTATATTTTATTATATAATTTATTATCATTATATTAATTTAGGAACTATTTATTATTTAAATTAATTTAGTAATTTCTCTCTTTATTGTTTATTATTTGTAGGAATTAAGAAAAGGAAGTGGCGTGGGAATTAAAAGGGGGAAAAAAAGCAAGAAGATTGGTCAAATGAAAGAAAGCAAAGTGCAGCCATAATAGTTGACAAAATAGAGAAGCAATCACATGGGGCCTATAGAATTGTATTAGGGTTTAATTTGTTTATAATAAAATCCATGCAAAAGTTGAAAAGAATGACAGAGAAGCTGCGTGAAGAATACAACAATGAGCTTCCACGTTGAGGTTCCAGCCGTGAAGGATTCAATACAAGAGAGAAAGCCGTTGACCAGTTAGTACAAGCACATGTGGGCCCAATTAATAGGAATTAGGTTTCAAATTATTTATGAAAAAATGGCTGTGTGAATAAAAAAAGAGTGCTTCAGCGTGTATTATAAAATCAGGGGATGCTGCGTGGAAAAAGAGGAGGTAGCTGCGCAAGATTAAAAACAAAAAAAAAATTAGGAGTGCATGCGACACAAAACAACAAACTACGCAGAGAAAATAAGGAAGTTGAAGGGACACAGTCAATTTTTCCATGCATAAGACAGAGAGGCTGCGTAGGAAATAAATAACACCAGTGCCGAGAGTGCAACCTGGAGGGAGAGAGTGAGCAGTCCCGAGTGCGTGAACCATAAGCAACGAAGGCAACCGGGAGCAACCAAGAGTGAATTACAGGATGTTTCTCTACCCATCTGTGTTATTTCTTCCCTCGGCATGCGAAACTAATCTCCTAAAGCAAAGTTAAGGGCGAACTCTTTTACCCAATTCTTTTATTTTTGTTATTTGATTCTTGGATTATTTTATTTATTTAATACAATTGTTATCATATTATTCTCTTTATTCTTTTGATTATTTTAATCCGGGAACTATATTTTATTAATTTACATATAGATTCAGTCATGTTTTTTCTATATGTTGTTGATGAAATTAGTTGTGATTGGTTAAGGTTGTTTTGCAAGTTGATCTTCTGCTGTAATATTGCCCGAGGGTATATTGTCGTCGTTAGATAGGTTGTAACGATCACCTTGTGAGTTGTGAAAGTAGAGAAGATAAAATAACAATTACGTTAGAACTTTATTTCGAGTAGAATTGAATATCCTCCAATTATGGGTTTGGGACGTGAAACCCCCAATTGCATAAAAAAGAATCAATAACGGAATATAAGTGATTGGTGCAAGAGGAGACCCTGACGTTTTGCTATTTCTCCCTATTGGTAAAATCATTTAAGTTTTCGTAATCTTTAGTTTACATTGCAATTTAATCTTTTCTTTAATCTAGTTATTGCTAAACGTTCTTGATTGAGTGAAATAGTTCTATTGTAACCATCTCTCTGAGAAATCGACACCCCACCTATACTGCGATAACCGCGACTCATATTTGGGCGTAATCAAAATTTGGCGCCATTTTCGGGGAGACGGTTTACAAGAAAAATAACCAGGTTTGCTTAGTCAACAACGAATCGGTAACTTTGTTACATTTATTTTATTTTATTTTATTTTCTTATTCAGTTTACTTTAATTTTCTAAGTTTTTATTCTTGAATTTATTTTCTGCTTATTTCATTTTAATTCTAATTTTAGAAATTTTAATTTTTAGCTATTCTTTTTTTCTGTTTCTAGTATCACTTGTGTTTAATTGCATGCCTAGACGTAGGGGTAGATTTGGTAGATTCGATAGAACTGAGGAAGAGAACTCTGATTCCGAGAGTTTTTTTACAATCTCTTGCTACATCCTCTATATCTAGTGCACACACCATGAGTGAATACGAGAGACCACCCAGGAGGACTCTTGAAGAGTACTTCCACCCAACTCGCACAACTACACCTTCGTGCATCATGTTTCCTCCAAATCCACCACCCGTAGATTTTAAACCTGGGATGATACAGTATCTCCCAACCTTCCATGGTTTAGAGAACGAGAACCCATATGTGCATATTAGAGAATTTGAAGAGGTAGTAGCGACTTTCCATGATTGGTTTGGAACAAGTGATACAATCAGACTTAAGTTCTTCCCCTTTGCTCTTAAGGATAAAACTAAGAGTTGGTTGTACTCTTTAGGACCTAGGTCAATAGGATCGTGGGGTGAGATGACCCAGGCATTCTTCGACAAATACTTCCCAAGCCATAAGACGGATGCCCTGAAAAAACAAATCTCCACATTTTCTCAGAGAGACAGTGAGGCCCTTTATCAAACATGGGAGAGGTATAAGGAGTTGTTAGCTAGTTGCCCTCACCATGGATTTGAGAGTTGGCATTTAGTCAATTATTTCTACGATGGATTGACACCTAGGGAGCGCCAATTCATTGAGACAATGTGCAATGGTGAGTTCATCCGAAAGGACACTGATGAGGTGTTCGAGTATTTAGATGATATAGCTAAGAAGTCTCATACCTGGATTGGACCCAATTCCATGGATAGCACTGATAGGACACACCCTATCTCCCATATTAGAAGCATACACCAATTGAGAGAAGAGGATAGCCTTAAGGTAAAAGTTGAACTATTAATTAGACAGATGAGAGCCTTACTAGCCAAGATAGCAGGTCTATGCAGATAGTAGACCACCTAGAACCTCAAGAGGTATGTGTTGTGTGTGGCAGGACCGACCATTTGACACAAGAGTGCCCTACAACTGGATAAATATATGAGGACCAATGCAATGCATTAGGGATGTATAGGAAGCCTTACACACCTTACTCAGACACTTATAACCCTGGTTGGAGGAACCATCCCAACTTTAGTTGGAAACAAAAGTCTCATCAGTCGAGTCAGACATCCCAACCTAGAGGTTATAGTACTCCCCAATATACCATACCTTTCGTCTCTATGAACTCCTTAGAGGCTACTATGCAAGCATTCGTGGAAGGTCAGAAAGTGACCATGGAGGCCTAGAAAGCATTTATGGAGACCCAAAGTAAAACCAATTAGAGGTTTGAGTCATTGATAGCTCAGGTAGCGAAATACAATAAGGAGATAAAAAGCCAAATCTCTAAGTTGACTAATGTCCTGAGTGTGAACGAATAAGGAAAATTCCCTTATTAAGCTCAACCAAATCCTCAGGGGCAACACATTGCACAGGCTAATCATGGAGGAGCAAATGTAAAAGGTGTCAATGTCATAACTACTAGGAGTGGTAAAAAGGTAGGAATACATCACACCTCTAACACTGCATGTGCAACCAAGGATAATGGTGTAGAAACTCCTCAGGCAGATCCAGTGCCACATTTCCCAATTAGAGTACCTTTCCCTCAAGCCCTTAGGCCCACCACCAGAGCTGCAAACCCAAATGGTGAGATCCTAGAACACCTTAGGCAAGTAAAGATCAACCTGCTCTTGTTACATGTAATCAAACAGGTTCCCTTATACGCTAAGGTTTTAAAGGATCTATGCACCATGAAGAGAAAGTATCATGTGAAGAAAACTGCATTCCTGACAGAAAAGCCAATGCAGTGATTGAACAAAAGACCCCACCAAAATATAAGACCCGGGGTATCCCACTATCACTTGCCACATTGGCACATGTGAGTTTGGTCAGGCATTACTAGACTTAGGCGCGAGTGTGAATCTCATGTCGTACTCCATATATACGCAGTTGGGTCTTGGAGAAATCAAGCTTACATCAGTAGTCTTACAGTTAGCGGATCATTCTGTCAAAACTTCACGAGGGGTAGTCGAGGACGTCTTACTCTAAATCGATAAATTCTACTATCCCGTTGACTTTTTGATCTTAGACACACAGTCTATAGTTAAAACTGAATCCAAAATTTCTCTTATCTTTGGTAGACCTTTCCTTACTACAGCAAATGCTCTTATCAACTGTAGAAATGGTCTCATGAGATTGTCATTCGGGAATATGACGCTAGAAGTGAATATTTTTCACGTCGGGAAACAGCCACAAGATGATAATTAATGTCATCAGACATTTCTGATAGACACAATTGTGCAAGAACTGGCCCTCATTCCATATGATTCTACCCTTCTGATCATCTTCTTCCAAATTCGAACCTCTTAGACACTCTTGAATCAACCAACCCTCCAAACATTGCTACAGGCTACTCTGTTTGGCAAAAACATGGAACAAAAGTATGGCAGCCACAGTTTGAGGCTCTGCCAGAGGAAAGGGAGAAACCAAAACCTTCTTCGGTCGAAACACTAAAAGTTGAAGTAAAGTCATTACCAGAAGGGTTTTAACATGCATTCCTTGGATTAGAAGATACTTTTCCTATTATCATTTCTTCGGAGCTTAGTATGTCACAAAGTAAAAGATTACTTGAGATATTGAGTAAGCATAAATCTGCACTTGGCTGGACCATATGAGACATTAAAGGTATTGTTGGGTTTCTAGATTAGTCCCAAGATCAAATTAAACATTGAAATGTGAATGAATAATCAAAGAAGAGTAGCGGAAATACACTTATATTGATCGGCTTTAGGATGCGTCAAACAACAAAGTTTTCCACTAGGTTCGGCCAAGGTGTTTCTCCAAGAAATGATGTCCAAGCTCCAAGCTTTGTGTGGATTCCAAGCTCTCAAGTTGGTTTCCCTAACACCTTGTGATGATTCTTTGATTAGTGCTAGCTCTTTGAAATTTTGCAACAAAATTTCACTACTTCCTTCTTCAAGATTTTCGGTTAAGAGAAGAAAGAATTGAGAGAGAAAAAATGCTTGCTTGAATTCGGCATTGAGAGAGAGAGTGAAGACATGCATTTTGATTTTCAAAAATCAATTTAAATCTAATACCAAATGTTTGGTAATTTTCCATCAAGCCATCAAGATTGAGTGTTAAACAAGCCTTCACCAAATTCACCAAAACCCATCACCAAAAAGCAACTTTAAAGTGACAAGTGATGTGACATGTGGGCCCCACTCGATTCCAAATGCGAGTGGGCCCGCAAACACTCCCGGGCTCAGGTTCGCTAATTCCGAATTAACGAACTTCCGTCACGACGTAATTAAATCGAATTTAATTAATTAATTATGCCTAGCAAAATTACTATTCAGGTCGCTTACGAATTAATTCTAAATTAACTCGTTTGCCATAATTAAAATATAATTTTAATTCCGCGTCGAAATCTAATTTCGATTAATATATCAAATATATTATTTTATCGATTAATTCCAAATTAATCTTTCTCTCTCTTCAAATAGTACTTTATCCAAGATAAAGTCTCTCCGTAATTAATCCCAGATTAATTAAGCTCGAATCATACGTCATCGGTGAATCTTCGGGAAGTGACCCAAGAGATCCCTGGATATGTTAGCAGTAAATCCAGTCGTCGAACTATCTGAACACGTACGTACCTAGTACTACATTTTTACCGATTTATGAGACAAGGTTGGCTTCTAGCAAAGCGTCATGCCTACCCAATTCTCCAGAAATATTCTTAATGGAATATACGATCTATATCAGGCGTAGTATACCATAGTATTGTGTATAGCGATCTAGTATTGGATGTTCACGTGTAAGGCATGAGGCGTACGCAGAACCTGTTAAAGTCCTGGATGACCAAAACCAAAGCGTATCGATTGTCGCAAGTACTAGCGATGCAAGTCTTATGTTAAGACCAAATACATCTACCCTGAAGCGGACTCCCATAGACATATAGACATACTACCAATGGGATTCCGCGGGGTCTATCCAGAGCGAAGCTGTTTTCCGTACCATCGGTAAAACACAACCTCCGATCACACTTGCACAAGTATCCATTACTTAAATATATGAGAACTATGCCATTATGCCCTCACAACGCGCACAAGTGCAATACTAGTCTATTCCGCATTATCGATGTCCAATCTCGATAACACTACGACTATGGATATTTAATGATTAAACCTTTATGGATTTATACTGTCTCATATCAACTCAATCCGGAACCAATCATAAGGACTCTTACCATTTATATATCAAAGTAAATAAATTACAAAACGGTAAAATGCAATTTCATTGTTACATAGTTAATTTTGTACACAAATATAATATCTTTAACAAACAGTGACGCTATGGGTCATAACTGTCCAACAATCTCCCACTTGGCCTATAGCCAGTCACTCAAGCATCTAATACCTGAACTATGCACATGTCGCTCAAACTTTTGCAGAGGAATAGCTTTCGTCGGTGGATCTGCAATATTGTCATCTGATGCGACCTTCTAGACCTTCACATCGCCATGATGTATGATCTCACATATAAGATGGAAACGTCGAAGAACATACTTGGATCGTTGATGAGACCGAGGTTCCTTAGCCTGTGCTATAGCTCTATTATTGTCATAATACAATGGAACGGGCTCAGATGCTAACGGAACTACTCCTAATCCAATTAGGAATTTTCGGATCCAAACTGCCTCTTTTGCTGCTTTGGCTGCAGTAATATACTCCGCTTCAGTTGTTGAATCAGCAATAGTCACTTGCTTGGAAGATTTCCAGCTTACTGCTCCGTTATTCAAACAAAATATGTACCCAAATTGTGACTTGCAGTCTTCTTTGTCGGTTTGGAAACTTACATCGGTATACCCAGTTACCTCAAGTTCTCCATCTTCATAGATTATGAAAGCATCCTTAGTTCGTCTAAGATACTTAAGGATATTCTTAATCGCCATCCAGTGACCTTCATCTGGATCGGCCTGATAGCGACTACACATGCTCAAAATATAGGAGACATCAGGTCACGTACATATCATGGCATACATGATCGATCCGACTGTCGAGGCAAACGATATCCGACTCATGTTGTCTCTCTCATCTTAAGTTTTAGGACACATGTCCTTAGATAGATAGACGTCATGTGACACTAGTAATAGTCCCCACTTGGACTGATCCATGTTGAATCTCTTCAACACTTTCTCAATGTACGTACTCTGGGAGAGTCCAAACAGCATTCTAGATCTACCCCTGTAGATCTTTATTCCCAGATAAAGGTTGCTTCTCCTAGATCTTTCATGGAGAATTTCAATGATAGCCAAGCTTTCACCGACGTTAACATGGGAATGTCATTGCCAATAAGTAATACATCATCAACATAAAGGACAATAAATATCAGTGCTCTCCCACTAACCTTCTTATATACACAAGGATCATCTTCGTTTTGAATGAAATCATATTCTTTTATGATCTCATCAAAACGTTCGTTCCATTACCGTGATGCTTGCTTCAATCCATAAATGGATCAATTTAACTTACAAACCTTGTTTGCAAGTCTAGGTACGATAAAACCGTCAGGCTGTTGCATGTAAACATCCTCCAAAAGGTTTACATTAAAGAAAGTGGTTTTAACGTCCATCTGCCATATCTTGTAATCGAAATATGAAGTAATCGCAAGCATTATCTGAATGGATTTAGTTATGGCAACGGATGAGAAAGTTTCATCGTAATCGACACCATGTCATTGACGATACCCCTTTGCTACAAGCCTAGATTTGTATATTTGTACGTTGCCATCCATGTCGGTCTTCTTCTTGAAGACCCATTTACAACCAATAGGCTTTACGCCTTCTGGTGCATCAACCAGTGTCCAAACTTGGTTGGTGTACATGGAATCCATTTCAGACTTCATGGCTTCTTGCAATAAAGCGGAATCGATATCTTGTATCGTTATCCTCAATAAGACTAATATCTACATGAGGTGAGATCAGAAACCCATACCTCTCAGGTTGTTTCCTGACTCTCTCTAACCTATGCGGTCCTTGTGTAATCGAAGATTGTGATACAGTCTCATCCTGGATGGATTGTTCTTCTTCTATTAAGGATTCTGTGTCATGAATAGTATCACTCTGATTTTCATCGAGTTCTAATTCCTCCCACTTATCACTGCATTAAGGAATTCCTTCTCAAGGAAAAATGCATGTAGAGCAACAAATACTTTGTTCTCTTGTGGGTGATAGAAGTAATATCCTTTGGTTTTCCTAGGATATCCTACGAATAGGCATTTATCTGATTTGGGTTCAAGTTTGGTACCTTCCAAACGTTTGACGTATGCCCAGCAACCCCAAATCTTCAGGAATGAGAAACCCGGTTTCTTTCATGTCCATATCTCATACGGAGTCTGTTGAACAGACTTTGACGGAACCTTATTCAAAATAAGAATTGCACTGTTTAATGCATGTCCCCAGAAGGAAATAGGTAGCTCTGTGCGACTCATCATAGTCATTACCATGTCCAACAAAGTTCGATTTCTCCGTTCGGATACACCGTTTAATTACGTTGTTCTAGGAGGAGTCCACTGTGAAAGAAAACCATATTCTTTCAAGTAATCTAGAAACTCATTGCTTAAGTATTCGCCACCACGGTCCGACTCTAATGTCTTTATACTCTTACCGGTCTATTTTTCTACTTCGTGTCGAAACTCTTTGAATTTCTCAAAAGTTTCTGACTTGTGTCTCATAAGATACACATAACTATAACGTGATGCATCATCCGTAAAGGTTACAAAGTATTCGTATCCACCTCCAGCCTGGCTAGACATGGGCCTACAAACGTCACTATGAACAAAGGGCTAACAATTTGGTGGCACGTTCACCTTTACCGCTAAAAGGTGATTTAGGTATTTTGCTAATAAGCAAGATTCGTAGACGTCATATGAATTAGGATCAAATCCGTCCAAGTACCCACTCTTTGAAAGTGTGAATATGCGTGTCTTGTTTATGTGTCCCAGATGATAATGCCACATATAAGTTTCATCTTTGTTACTCCTTTTAAGCCTTTTGTTTGTTATATTATATGGTTGAGATTGATTTATATTCAAAATATAAAGGCCATTATTTACAACAGCAGTGTAAATTTCTACATCATTTTTATACATAAAACACTCGTTGTTTCGAAATACAAAAGGATACCCACATTGGGTTAATATAGATACAGAAATAATATTCCTAGTCAAACTATGTACGTAATAACAGTCTGTTAGTTCAAGTACATGCCCCGAGGACAGTTCCAAAACAAAAGTGCTAACGGCCAAAACGGTAACTGGTGTCCCATTTCCGACGCGCAGATCAATCTCCCCTGAGTCTTCTGCTAATCCGTAGATCCTGCACATCAGTACATATGTGAGTAACACAACCAGAATCAAAAATCCAATTTTTAAAACTAGAAGTAGTCATATTTATTTCAATAACAAACATACCTGAAGCCGGTGCCTTGCCCGCTTTAATCTCCTTCTGGAGCGCCTTGTTGTAGGCAATGCATTTTTGCATATAAGTCCCGATGATGAGTCTCGTATGAAGACACTACCTCTTTGATTGTGAAAGCTGTGGGAAACGGACGTCCGAATGGCAAAGTTGGACATTAGCATTTGGTCGGATTTAACTCGCTTATTTCGCTTCGGGTTCGCTTGTTGGACCTCTATTTTAAAACACACCAAACCCATTAAATCACATCCAAAATAATTAAAACATTTAAAACACATCTAACAAATTAAATAATTAAAACATTTAAAATACATGTCACAAATTAAATTAAAACAAATTAAATAAACTTAAATTAAATTAAATTAAATCAAATCACATTCACAAATTAAATCACCTTCCTAAATGAAATTAAATCTCTTTCCTAAAATACATAAATCACTTCCCTAAATTAAAAGATTTCCTTATCACATACTAAATTAAAAGATATCCCCAATTAATACACAAATCCTATTCCTTCCCCAACAAGGTAAATCCCATCTCTTGGCCTATATAAAGAACCTTTAACCCCATCTTTCAAACCCTGGCAGTTTCACACAAAAAAACAGACAAAATAATAACCCTAAACATGCCATTCTCTCCCCTCCCCGCTGATTCTCACAAAAAGAAACACATCAAATAAACCCTCTACACTCTCTCTCTCTCATTCCATTCACGTTCCTTATAAAAAAATAATAGACCCTAAATACTGCCCATCCATGTCAACACAACTCACACACAAATAATTCACGTATATTCTCACAAAAACACTAAAAATAAACTGCTTCAATTGCCTCACCTAAACCCTTCACCTATTAACCCAAAAACTCACGCACCAAATAACCCCTGAAACCAACAGCCCTTCACGCCTAAAGACCTCATCAACCAACCCTCAAACATACACTGCAGCTCACGCCCAAAACCCTACACGGTCTCTCTTTCTCCTAGCCCTCAATCGTAACAGAAAGCTAAACCTTAGACATTCCCCTCTCTCTTCATTCAGCAATACGCACTCATCAACCAACGTGAACCAAACTCCATTCACCGTGAAACAAGGAACCAACCGACTAAACTGCCCCCTTCATGCAGACCACGTGAAGACCTTCAGCATACATAACCTTCAACCTAGCAGCTCACATACCCACCAAATAACTACCCACGCCTGCGCTCCTTATTTCACGTCATGTTTTAATGTACGATTTCTCAGAGAGTGTTAACAACTTCAAATTTATCCCAGTAGATCTTTATTCCTAGAATAAACGTTGTTTCTCTCAAGAATTCTACGGAGAATTTTTCATGAAAGCTAAGCTTTCAGCGATTGTAATATGGGAATATCATTTCCAAGAAATGACATATTATCATTATTTATAGGACAGCTACTGTCAGTGCACTCCCACTAACCTCCTTATATACACAAGAATCATATTCGTTTTGAATCAAATCATACACCATTATGATTACATGAAAACGATAATTCCAAGCTCTCAATGTCTGCTTCAATCCAAACATGGATCGAACAAGCTGCAAACCTTGTTTGCTAGTTTTGGTATGACAAAACCGTCAGGATGTTGAAAACATCCTCCAAAAGGTTTCCTCTTGAGGAAAGCGATCTTGACGTTCTGCTGTCATATTTCATAAATGAAACATACAGCTTTAGCAAGCATTATCCAAATGGATTTATCCATGGCAACAGGTAAAAGGTTTCATTGTAATCAACACAATGTTGATAACGATACCTTTCCGCTACGAGCCCAGCTTAGTACGTTGGTATGCTGCCTTCCATGTTTGTCTTCCTTGAAGACTTATTAGTACTAACAGACACAATGTCTTACGGTACAACAACTAGTGTCCAAACATAGTTGATATACATGGAATCCTTTTTGGACTCATGGTACTTTGCCATAATAGGGAGTCGATACCTTGTATCACTTCCTCATACGTAGTCAGTTCTTATTCCTCAATAAGATTGACATCTTTATTAGGTGAGATCAGAAACCCAAACCCCAGGTTGTTTTCTGACTTTCTCCGATCTACGAGGTGCTTGTGTATTAGAAGATTACTGGTACAGTTTTATCCTTGATGAAATGTTTGTGTTCCATTTCTGACTTGGTGCCTTGAATAGTATTACTCCGATTTTCATCGAGTTTTACTATCCTCCCACTTACCACTACATATCGGTATTCCTCTTAGGAAAACCGCATGGTGAGCAACAATTACATTTTTCTCAAGTGAGTTGTATAAGTACTATACTTTGGTTTCCCTAGGATAACCTACAATTGGCACTTATCCAATTTGGGTTCTTGTTTGGTATCATCCAAACGTATGCCCAGCATTCTCAAATCATCAGGAATCTGAAAACCTTGTTTCTTTCCTGTTCATATCTAATATGAAATATGTCAAACAGACTTTCATGGAACCTTATTCAAAATAAGTATTGCACTGTTAATGCTTATCCTTTGAAGGAAAATGGTATCTCAGAGGGACTCATGATTAACCTTATCATGTCCAACAAAATTTGGTTTCTCCATTCGGAAACATCGTCAAATTGACGTGTTCCAGGAGGAGTCCTCATTGAAAAAATATTATACACTTTCAAGTAATTTGAGAAACTTATTGCTTAAGTATTTTCATCATGGCCTAACCGTGATGGTATAAATACTTTAGCCGATCTGTTTGTCCATTTCGTGTCGAAACTCTAAAAGTTTTCGATTTTTGTTTCAAAAGAAACATATAACCATAACGCGATGCCACATCCATAAAGGTCACGAAATATTCATATCCACCTCTAGCCTTGGTAGATATGGGACCACTTACGTCACTATAAACAAGGGCTAACAGATTGATGGCACTTATACTTTTACCAAGTAAATAGTGTTTTAGGTACTTTACCTAATAAACTAGATTCGTATACATCATTTTAATGGAATCAAATTTGTCCTGGTACCCACTCTTCGAAAGTGTGGATAAACGAGTCTTGTTTAATGTGTCCAAGACAATACTGCCACATATAAGTCTTATCTGATCAAATCAGTTTGAGATACTTATTTGTCATGTTATATATTGATATTTATTTATATTTAAAATATAAATACTAATATTCACATCTAATTTGTTTATCTCAATATCATCTTTATAAAATAAAACACTTTAGTGTTCTAGAATATAACGGTATACTCGCAACGAGTTATACTCGATATAGAGATAATGTTTCTAGTCAAACTAGTTACATTATAATAGTTTCCTAATTTAAGTACGTACCCGAAAGGTAGTTCCTAAACTTAGGTATCTACGGTGAAACAGTGACTTTCGTCCTGTTTCCCATTCGCAGACTAATCTCAATCTGAAGTCAGTATCCTGCTCAAAATAGATTCTGCACATCAGTACATATATTTATGTACCACTTTTAGTATCTAAAATCCAATTTTAATACTATTAATGAACATGATTATGACAAACATATTTGAAGTCAGAGCCTTGCCCCGTCTTTAATTCCTTCATGTCTGCCTTTTCCATATGACAGTCACGCTTCAGTGACCCTGTTTGCCACAGTTTAGGTAGACATCTTGGGATATGTCCTTTATCTTCCTAGAAGATTATAATGATCTTGCCTTTGCCCTTTTCTACAACTCAGAAGCCTTTGGCCAAGCCTTGGCCTTCTAGAATATCGAAGTAGGGTGCGCCTTGCGCTACTTGTCATATTACAAACTTTGGCTTCATCTCCTTGAGAATAGCCATTAACTCTCCAAGAGTTATTAATTACAATTTAATACTTCCAAGATCTAAAAATAGATCTATGAAGATCCTTCAATTTCTTCATCATAGTTTAAAGATCTAATCCTTAGTTCTGATTAGGAAATTAAGGAATCTTATTGACGAGTATAATTGATTAAGCACTAAAGTTATCATCACATGAATCTTCCAAAGATCATGCTCTACTATTTGCTTCACTCTGGGCTTAGGCCTAATAAGATATTTTATCAAATAAAGTAACTTATTAGTTTCCAGGACCATCCTGAAATTTTATTTCCAATTTTGAAAATTAAATTCGTTTAAACACATTTTCCTTTGGATTATGTTTTAAACTCTAATCTTCCAAATTTAATATTGATTCTAATAGTCCAACTATTTAATCAATGATTTCAGGTTCAATTTAATGTAATGATTACTATAGTCTAACTATATAAATAATTACAATTTTTTTGGTTAAAATCAAATGTATATTGATTAATATAATCCAATTATATAATCAACTATAAATGATCGGTAATATTCAAATATATTGATTACTATAATCCAATTATATAATCAACTATAAATGATCGGTAATTTTCAAATATATTGATTTCTATAATCCAATTGTATAATCAACTATAATGAAGGGTAATTTTCAAATATATTGATTACTATAATCCAATTATATAATCAACTATAAATGAAGGGGTTTGAATACAGTCCAACTGTTTAATTAAAACAACAATTAAATATTAGTCCAACTAATACTTTAATTTATTTGACGAGATATTTGAGATGAGCGCGTATGGCAAGTTATTAAACGAATATTGCAAATTCAATTCTTACCTCCCACTGTTTTTCGGCGAGCCTCTAACCCTCTGTCGAGTACTCGGGAAACTTAGTTTCCTAGTGGGCTAGGATCCCGTTAAATAACACACAATCCTGACTTTGGCCAACAAATTGTATGATACTTAACTAGGTAGATCTCTAAGATCAATTGGATCTAATCCAATTCCTAGAACCAATAGGTAGACATCCAAGTCCGAAACATATATCTTATATATGCCAATATATCCAATAAATTTTCCTAACCCTTTTCCTCTAAATCAACTATGCCTTGGCTTTGGCACAAGAAGATTAATGATTCCAGTTAAGGGGTAGGCATTGAGATGGAAAGCTTCGTAATCAATGTCGATGGACAAGAAGTGATCTTGACTTTGGCCAACAAATCACGACATGGACAAGACACCGATATGGAACAAAACTCTCATGATTCAAACACATCCGTAATTGATAAAGGTCTTGACTTTGGCCATCAAACCAATGCCAACTTTGGATCTTGAGTAAGAATCACTCAACGGAAGGAAAAACGCTTAATATGTTTTTGAGGGTTTTTCGCGTGTAAATTGGCAACCAATTTATTATCTTTGATTAGGTCTCATCATACACCCTTAAGCATGCATTCTAAAAGCATAATAAGGCGCGATAAATAAATAAATTAATAATGATATGTAGATGGACATCTCACAAATTATTCCTAGAACAAATCACTCCCTTTCCTCTCCCCGGCTAGAACTATTCTAACTTCTTCCCAATAACATAATACAATAAAGAAACCTCATATACATTGAGGGGAAATGGTGAGAAGAGAATTATAAAGAGTAAAGAGATAAAAGGCTGGACACGCAGGTCCAATTTAATAAATTCTAAATTTATTACAATTTCCAAAATTGCCCTCGCCCTTCTAATATCCATCCGATATACATTATTCATACAACGCATTCATGTATTCATACAAATCATATTATTCAATCAATCTAATCCAATTAATTAATCTTTGAATTAATGACCATCCAATGTTCAAACAATGATTTGATTTGCGCGAGTCAAACTCGTTTAAGAATAAATACTCAAAGTAAGTATTCTTGAATGATATTGAACTACAACTTTGAATCCAATTAATTTGTATTCAAACTAATTTCAATTTAATTCTAAATTAAATATATACACTTACTTATAAGCCTTAAAGACTTGGATTCCAAATCCAATCTTAATGGGTCTCAAAGGTCCAATAATATCCAATGTCATTTTAATTAAAGTCCAATGGGCTTTTAATTAATTCTTAAGGCATGGGCTTTGGCCATAATGGATCAAACACAAAATGCCAAGGCCCAATAGGAATCACCCTATTGCCTACAAATTAATTTAGGCCCATTAGGCCCAATTTATTCTTTAAAGGCCCAAGTGATGTATTTGGACTTTATGGAATTGGTTTGGGCCCAATTGGATCCAATCCAAAAGTCCAAAACCAAACTTAGTCAAACCAATCCCATTAAGCTCAAATACACACTTTTAGCCCAATTAATAATTAAAAGCTTATTAACATAATTATAATATTCCAAATATCACAATTATTTAATTAAAGTGTATTAGCCATGATAAATTAATTAAACTCAATATTTTCAAAATATCAATTAACTTAATTAATCATGCTTAATCCATCAATTCATGCACAACACAAATTGAAGCTAAAATCATCATTTCATGCTCAACACAAATTGAATCCTAAATCATCATTTCATGCTCAACATGCTCTTTGATTTTAACATAAACATTATTGACTTTGATTCCAATCCAATCAAATCAACAATCAACATTTAAACATGCATTTAAACACATCATTTCATGTTACAAAAAATCAAAAAACTGTAGTGGACTGCACTATAGTATTCGGCCAACCAAATTTTTTTTTTTTTTATTTTTGATTCGTTTGATTTGTTTCAAATCTAATCATGCATAACTCTAAGTTATCATATTCTAAGCATGTTCAAAGCAACAATTTGAAGGAATCATGCTCAAAACACAAAAGCCCCAAATTTTAGTCTCATGAACCCTAAAATTTCCATGCTTAAAATTGGCTCTGATACCATTGTTAGTGTTCCTAGAACATTCCAAGGATCTAATAAGCATGAAAAGGTGTTCATAAATTCAAATATAAGTTGCGGAATACTTACAATGAACGGATTTAAGCTTTAACATTTGGGAGGAAGATCTCCAAGATCCAAGCTTTGTTGATGATTCCAACTCTTGAAGTGGTTTCCCTATCACCTTAGTTGATTTCTCCAAGTGCTAGCTTTGTTGATTTTGCAACAAAATCAAAGAGAAGAAAGAAGGCCATTCACGCCCAATGAGAGGATTTAGGGTTTTTCATTTTGTTCAAAGTGTGATGCATACTCAAAATGATGGAGAGAGAAGAGTTTTAGGTAAAACCAATTTACCCTTTTACCTAAACAAGGTAGTTGGGTAAATGGTTTTACCAAAACCATTCCAAGGTAGTTGGGTGGTGGGTGTCTTGGCATAAATGCCAACTACCCTCTCAAATACCACATTAAAGTGGGCCCCACATTTGAATTCAAAATTCAAATGTCTCTACGAATATTTGCCGCGGCTCAGTTCCGTTTAATCCGATTAAACGAACTTTCGTCGCTAAATAATTAAATCTAATTTAATTAAATAACGATGCCTCGTAAATATATTACGAACGTCGTTTGCGAATTAATACTAAATTAATTCGTTCGTCCGTATTAAAGTCCGACTTTATTTCATAATGAAATCTAATTCATATTAATATATCCGATATATTAATTTTAGCCCAAATGAATAAATTAAATAGAAAAATCAAATTTAACTATTAAATTTATTCTACCGATTAATCCAAATTAATCGCGTTCTCTCTCTTCCGAACACATTTAATCCCAGATTAAATATATCTTAATTAATCCCAGATTAATTTTCTCTCTTTAATTAATCCCAGATTAATTCTAATTAAATCAACTGTCATCGGTGAATCTTGGGAAGCGACCCAAGAGATCCCTGGATATGTTGGCAGTAAATACGGTTATCGGATTATCTGAATACGTGCGTACCTCGTACCACGTGCTTACCGATTTACAAGACATGGTTGGCTTCTAACAAAGCACCGTGCCTACCCAATTCTTCAGAAATATTCTTACTGGAATATATAATCTATGTCAGGCGTAGTATACGTAGAATTACGTATTGCAATCCAGTATCAGGTGTCACGTGCTAGGCCTGGGGTGGAATTGTGTCTGCCCCTTACGAAGCACATGTCGGATGTCTGGTTAACTAGTCTCTTTAATCGGATATACATGACATAGTCATAATATCCCGATGACTGTAGTACTTAAAAGCACCAGTACCGTATCCTCCGTGACATCATCTCCACTATGACTGGAGTGATACTTCCGACTTGACATCACACCCAATACACTACGATTCTCAATATACCTAGTAGAGGCATTCACAGAGCCTTTTAAAGCCCTGGACGACCAAAACCAAAGCATATTGATTGTCGCAAGTATTAGCGGTGCAAGTCTCAGGTTAAGATCAAATACACCTACCCTGATTTCGGACTTCCATAGACACGTAGTCATACAACCAATGGAATTCTGAGGGGTCTATCCAGAGCGAAGCTGTTTCCGTACCATCGGTAAACACAACCTCCCATTACACTTGCATGAGTATCCAATACCCATATATTGTTGAGTTTTATTAGGTCCCAAGATCAAATCAAAGCATGAAAACATGAGTGAATACATCAACGGAGGTAGCGGAATACTCACATCGATCGGTTGAGCCGATTTGAAGATGAATCGAAGCCAAAATACTCACTGCATTGGGCGTGAACTGCAGCAGCCCACTGTCCTCTGTAACAGATTTTTGAGTCGACAAACGGAGCTCCGAGCTTCGTCCGACGGATCCCGGCTCATTGGTGAACCTCCCTACCACCTTCGCAAGACTCGTATGTGTGCTAGCACATGAATTTTTGCCACAAAAACCCACCCTTGCTTCCCTATGGCTCACGGTTTTTGGCTTCCAAAACCAGTAACATTTTCAGTTGGGCGTGAGCTAGAAGAGAAAATGAGAGAGAAGAGATTGTGTGTTAAATGAAATGAAATGCATCAAGTGTATCTTATATACTTATTGTGAAATTAACTTAATTTCCCTTGCATTTGCATTTCATTTGCCTTTTAAAAGTCAAACCATTAAAAGCCAAACACTTTCACATGTCACTTTAATAAAGTGATTTGATGTGTGTGTCATTCATCAATCAATCACTCACATCAATCAATCAAATGTCACATCACCCAAAGTGACGCTTGATTTGACGCTTGATGTGATGATGACTTGACGTTAGATTTGACGCTTGATGTGACTTGCGTCGCCGCACTCGAATTCAAAATACGAATGCGCTCGCAATCACACTCGGGCTCGGGTTCGCTAATTCCAAATTAACGATTTTTCCGTCGCGTCATAATTAAATGATTACGCCTAGCGAATTCACTATTCACGTCGCTAACGAATTAATTCTAAATTATTCGTTCGCCCGAATTAAAATCTAATTTTAATTCCGCGTCGAAATCTAATTTCGTTTAATATATCGAATATATTAATTTACCGATTAATTCTAAATTAATCATTATCTCTCTCTCGACGATATTTTATCCTAGATAAAATATCTCCGTAATTAATCCTAGATTAATTTTCTCTCTCTTCTATATAATCCCAGATTATTCAGGAGTGCGAGTTGTGCGTCATCGGTGGATTATCGGGAAGCGACCCATGAGACTCGGATAAGTTGGCTAAAAATACGGTCGTCGGTGTAACCGAATCACGTACGTACCAATACTACGTTCTACCGATTTACGAGACAAGGTCGACTCCTAGCAAAGTACCAAGTCTACCCAATTCTCCGGATATATCCTTTTAAGAATATTAGATCTATATCAAGCGTAGTACACAATCGTATTGTGCATATCGGCCCAGTATCGGATAGTCACGTGTTAGGGCTGGGGCTGGATAAGTGTCTACCCCGTCCGAAACACATATCGGATGTCTGGTAACTAGTCTCTATAATCGGATATCATGACCTGGTCATAATATCACGATTGGATGCGCATCACTTAAGAGCACTAATACCGTATCTGCGTGACATCATCTCCACTATGACTGGAGTGATACTCCGTCTCGACATCACATCCAATACTCTACGACTCTCTGATAAACCCAGAAGTGGTAGACACAGAACCGGTCAAAGCCCCCAACACCAAAACCAAAGTTTATCGATTGCCGTAAGTATAGCGATGCAAGTCTCAGGTAAGACTATACACACCTACCTTGACTTCGGCCTCCCAATAGACACATATTCATAATACCAATGGGATTCCGAGGGTCTATCCAGAGCGAAGCTGTTTCCGTACCATCGGTGAAACACGACCTCCTATCGCACTTGCATAAGTCTCCAACACTTTAATATATGAGAACTATGCCGTTTGTTCCTCACAACGCGCACAAGTGCAATAATAGCCTATTCCGCATTATCGATGTCCAGTCTCGATAATACTACGGCTAGGGATATTTAAGGATTAATCCTTCGTGGACTGATACTGTCCATATCATCTCATCCAGGAATAATCATGGGACCTCTCTTCATTTATATATATATGGTGATCTAATCACAAATGATGAGAGTGCAATTTCCTTATTACATAGTTAATTTGCTACAACAACACAATGTTCTGTGCAAATAGTGACGCTATGGGTCATATTATCCAAAAATCTCCCACTTGGCACGTAGCGAGTCACTCAAGTGTTCCAACACTTGACTATGGAAGGTTCGCTCAAATGCTGAGGAAAGGTATTCGTCAGCGGATTTACTTGATTATCGTCTGACGCGATTTATACGATCTTCACATCGCCACACGATGATGATCCGAACGAATCAGATTGATATAGAAGTATATAAATGGATCGTCGATGAGACCTTTAATTCCTTAGCCTGTGCTGCCGCCTAGTCAGCTGCTAGCAGAACTATATCTAATCTAATTAGATTATGTTCGATCCAAATGGCTTCTTTTGCTGCCTCAGCTGCAGCAATAATCCGTATTTGCTGTTTATTCGGCAACA
>SKCR01038506.1:0-78493 GCA_019454045.1 Zanthoxylum bungeanum | reverse complement strand
TATAGACCGGGATTGTATGGTTAAAGTAAAAATTATTTCCTTGAATATGTGCTTGTGGACCATCCTCATTTTGATGCAGTTGGGCTATTTTCAGAAATGCGAACTTGCTGGGCCATTTAAACTGGGACGAGTTCACTCCTATGACAGTTATCCCAAAAGCTTCTAAAATGATAACGGGTCGATTTGTTTGAAATTTTTGTTGATTTAGTATGTTATATATATTACACACATCTCATACACCTCAACATACATATATCATGTTAACATCTTCTATGTCAAAAAGACATCATAGATACCTTTTGGGTTAGAGAAGGGACGAGGCTTATTAAAAGAACAGTAACAGTCATGAGTGAATCCGGTAATGAGGTATCCCGTATGGATCAGTTAGAAAACGGTCTCGCTAAGGTCGCTGAACAGTTGCAAGCCTTGACTGCTGCTATGGCTGGTATGGCTGTGCCCCGTGCTGGGGGAAATTCTGAGAATGTGAGGCGTGAGGAGCCTCCGAATGGGTTGGGGGATGATATCCCCACTTTTGATGATGATATGGCAGAATATACAACAGGCAGAGTATCTGCGTCTCAGGCAGAGTTACAGAAACTTTGGGATCAGGTTGAGTCAGTTACCCGCAAGATGAGGGGTAAGAATGAAGATTTGCTGGATTATGACACGCTGACTTTCGAGGAACAGTTGCCGGCACAGTTCAAGATGCCTGATATGGCTAAGTTTAACGGGAATGGGGATCCAAGGGTGCATCTTCGACAGTTTGTATCAGTCATGAGTTCAGTCGACCTATCTCAGCGCCAAGTGCAGAAGATGTTTGGAATGTCGCTCGAGCGAGCTCCTGTGGTGTGGTACCACAATTTGGAGAAGAAAGTGAAGGAAGATTGGAGGGAGTTGGCTGATGCTTTCCTAAAGCAGTATGTCACTGACCTAGAGATCGATCTGTCACTCCGTGATCTGGAGAATGTTAAGCAGAAATCAGAGGAGAGTTTCAAGGAGTATGTGGACCGGTGGAGGGGTCAGTTGTTGAAAATGCAGACTAGGCCCTCAGAGAAGGACCAAATTAAAATGATCATCAAGGGCACCAAGCCCTCCATCTATGGGAAGCTAAGGAGGATGACCTCTATGATTATTGATTTTCGGCAGTTGAGGGAAACTGTCATGGATATTGAGGAAGAGGAGGCCGAGAATAGAAAATTCTATGGTCTGAGCAGGAGGCCCATTGGGGGGACATCGGGAACAAAGCCCGTTTCTGTTGAGATTGCCGCTATCCGAAATCGGAGATTCTCCAACTTGGGTAGACCCTTGTCCAAAGTATTGGAGAAGTTGAAGAGACAAAGACTTCTGTCACCCCTAGAAGCCAAACCATTACCCAATCCCCTACCATCACATTATAACCTAAACCTTTACTGTCACTTTCACCACCACAAAAGGGCCATGACACTGACAATTGCACCCGACTCCGCCATGAAATCCAAGACCTGATAGACTCCAAGAAAAACCCAGACTACCAAAACAGAACAACAAGCTTGGCTGTTCTGGGATAGTACTAGTGAAGATGAGACTGAGCAGGGGAAAAGCTTTTGGCTTGATTTCTCTAGCAGTGATGAGGAAGAAGTAAGGGGAATGACGCGCATCGGTCATTTTTACAATGATATGGCAGAAAAAGGTAAGGAAGTTTTGACAGATGGGAGAGAAGTGATTGAGACTGCAGAAAATACTGAGGGGGATATAGTGCTGAGGCAATTGAGGAAGACTAGAGCACAAGTGAGTATCTGGGAACTGTTATGTGCATCTCGGGAGCATAGGCAGGCCATGGTTGAGGCCTTGAGCAAGATTGTGGTACCGGAAGATGCCAACCCCGCAATGTTTGTTGGGTCGGTTCAGAAAGAAGCTTTGCAGATATCTTTTTCTGAGGATGAACTCCCGGCGGAGGGGAGAAATCATAATAGGCCTCTATTTATCAGGGCCGAAGTAAGGGGCAAGAAAACTTCATGTGTGATGGTGGATGACGGTTCGTCCATCAATGTGTGCCCGTTGAAAATTCTGGCGAGATTGGGTATGAAAGCAACAGACTTGGACCCCTCCAGCGTGACTATTAAGGCTTATGATGATAGTAAAAGGGGAGTTGAGGGCACTTTTGTGGCTATGGTCAAGGTAGGCCCGGTTGAAGATGAGGTTGAGTTCACAGTACTGGACATCCCGGCTACTTTCGCCTTATTGTTGGGAAGGCCTTGGTTTCACAAACTTGGGGGCGTGCCTTCCACATTACATCAGATGATCAAGTTCCCGTATGAGGGAGAAGTTGTTACTATCCGGGCTGAGGTAGATAATGCAGTGGCTGCCTTGGAGATACAACCTTTCACGAGGTTTCAGGTGTCAGCTACTTTTGAGGAATGGGTGGATCCTAGGGTGGCTAGGATCATGAAAAAAATGAAGTTTGAGCCAGGTGAAGGTTCAACATTGCCAGATTTCAGAGGACAGACTACTCGGAAGGGTTTGGGGTACAAATCTGATGAAGAAAAGCCGAAGGTCAAGAAAAATGGCCTGAAGCTGATGGAATGTTTTATGAAAGCTTCAGGATATCAAGGGGAGCCTGAGCCTGTGGAAGTTAATGGGATTGTGGTTCCTGGATTTGAGATCTTCCAGGATTTGTTGGGTGAGAAACCGCTGACTAAAGAAGCTGTGGAAGCAGAGAATTGGGAAGAAGAATTGATGAAGTTAGAGAGCCTGACTCTCGGAGAGGAAGAAAAGCCTGAGGAAGACCTGATTGCAGAGGAAGAAGTGTCTATAGATGATGAAGACATTTACCTTCCTGATTTGTTTGAATGTACTTCTGCATTATCCAATAATAAAGACATTTCTTTTGCTTACTTGCCTGAGTCATTTCCATTTACTCTACACGAATCAAGCATATTTGATATCAGTTCGGCCAGAACTACTGCATTTAACTTGGGAACACTTGAGAACCCCAAGGAAATTCTGATTGCAAGTGAAGTTACCTCCGAAGAAAGGGAAAAATTAGAAGAAGTGTTGGTCAGATATGCCAAAGTGTTTGCTTGGTCCTATGAAGACATGCTGGGGTAGACAGAAACATTACCCAACACACAATACCAACTTATCCAAATATGAGGCCAGTAAAACAGAAACTCCGACGGATGAGACCAGAATGGGCTGAGAAAGTCAGAGAGGAAGTTAAGAAACAGATAGATGTGGGGTTCCTGGAAGTAGTAAAGTATCCTGAGTGGTTGGCTAATATAGTGCCGGTGCCAAAGAAAGACAGGAAGGTCAGAATGTGTGTAGACTACAGAGATCTCAACAAAGCTTGTCTGAAAGATGATTTTCCTCTGCCGCATATAGACGTTTTGGTTGATAGTGCGGCTTTATCTGCTATGTATTCATTTGCAGATGGGTTTTCAGGTTACAATCAGGTCCTTATGGCTGAGGAAGACAAACACAAGACTGCATTTGTTACTGAGTGGGGTACTTATTGTTACAAGGTAATGCCGTTTGGGCTTAAGAATGCGGGAGCTACTTATCAACGGATGGCCACTACACTTTTCCACGACTTGATGCACAAAGAGATTGAGGTGTATGTGGATGACATGATGGTGAAATCAGAGACAAGAGTTGGGCACATTGAAGCACTGGAAAGGTTCCTTCAGAGAGTTTACAGATACAACCTGCGGCTTAATCCCAGGAAATGTGTGTTTGGGGTGACATCAGGGAAATTGCTTGGTCATACAGTGGGAATGGGCGGAATAGAGGTAGACTCTGAGAAGATCAAAGCAATCACAGAAATGCCTGCACCAAAGACAGAAAAAGAAGTCAGAGCATTCCTGGGGAAGATTCAGTACATCAGTCGGTTCATCGCCAAGTTGACATCAGCATGTGAGCCTATCTTCAAACTGTTGAGAAAAGATCAGCCAGTGAGATGGAATGAACAGTGTCAGACAGCCTTCGACAGAATCAGAGAGTACTTGGTAAAGCCACCTGTATTGAAACCTCCGAGACCGGGCAGACCTTTGATATTGTATTTGGCTATAGAATCAGAAGCGCTGGGGGCAATGATGGTACAGGCAGATGAGACAGGGGTAGAACATGCAGTCTATTATCTGAGTAAGAAGATGCTCCCATATGAGGCTCGATATCAGGAAGTTGAGAAGATCTATCTTGCAGTGGTATGGGCTTCCAGAAAATTGCGGCATTATTTCCAGTCATACAAGATCCAGGTAGTGGCAAAGGAGAATCCTCTGAAGTATCTTCATTCAGTGCCTTCACTAGTGGGAAAATTGGGCAGATGGTTGGTATTGCTGACAGAGTTTGACATTGAGTATCTCACCTCCAAAGTGATCAAAGGGCGAGCGGTAGCAGAATTTCTGGCAATGCAACCTGTTGTGGGGGATCAGTATAAGTTCGAATTTCCAGATGAGGAGATCCAAGCAATAACAGTTCAGAGATGGAAGATGTACTTTGACGGAGCAGTGAATTACAAGGGAGCCGGAATCGGGATCGTGATAGTAACCCCCGAGGGAGTGACTTTGCCTTTAGCCAAGAGGTTGACATTCAGAGTAACTAACAACATGGCCGAGTATGAAGCATGCGCTTTTGGTTTGACAGCATTGGTAGCCTTGAAAGTCGGGAGTGTGGAAATCTACGGGGATTCTATGTTGGTAGTCCAGCAGATGCGAGGAGAATGGGAGTTGAAAGAAGAACGATTGAAACCTTATCTTTTTCACCTCAGAAAGTTGGTACAGGTTATCCTCGAGTGTAAGTTTCAGCACTTACCGAGAGAAGAGAATCAGACGGCAGATGCATTGGCTACACTTGCAGCAACTTGGGAAAACCCATAAAAATTGGTAATGAGACCACTTGTGCTGACAACGGTAAGCAAACCGGTATATGAGATAGAGATGATATTGGAAATAGAGATCGATGACGGGAAGCCTTGGTATCACGATATTCAGAGGTATCTGGAACGGGGGAAAATCCCAGAAGAAGCAAGCAGAAAAGACCGAGTAGCCATTCAAAAGTTAGCCTCCCAATATGTGATTTTGAAAGGGGAGCTGTACAAGAGGCAGGCAAATGGTATTCAGTTCAAGTGCTTGAAGAAAGAAGTGGCTCAGTAGGTAATGGAAGAAGTACATGCCGGAGTATGTGGTCCGCACATGAACGGGTTGAATCTGTCACGTAAGATAGTGAGACAGGGTTTTTACTGGTCGACTATGGAGACAGACTGCGCAAAAATGGTGAAGCACTGTCATGACTGTCAGGTACATGGTAATTTGAATCATTTGCCACACACAGAGTTGCATGGGCTATCAGAGCCGTGGCCCTTTTCAGCTTGGGGGATTGATATGATCGGGGAGATTCGACCGAATGCGTCGAACGGTCATCGCTTTATATAGTAGCGGTAGTAGACTACTTTTCAAAATGGGTGGAAGCTGAATCATTACGTAACGTCACAGCGAAGCATATGGCAAAGTTCATAGCTCGGAATCTCATTTGTCGGTATGGTATGCCGCATCATGTAGTGACAGACAATGGAGTTCAGTTTCAAGGAGAGACGAAGGCAATGTTACAGAGGTACGGGATAGGCCACCACAATTCATCACCGTACAGGCCGCAAGCAAATGGGGCAGTTGAAGCAGCCAACAAGACTATAAAGACAATTTTAGCCAAGATGACAGAGAACTGCAGAGATTGGGCCGAGAAATTACCATATGCTTTGTGGGGGTACAGAACATCAGTAAGAACAGCAATAGGGGCCACACCTTTCTCTTTGGTCTATGGAATGGAAGCAGTGTTGCCAGTAGAAGTGGAAATACAGTCTATGAGGGTATTAGCAGAGGCGGAATTACCGGAACAGGAGTAGGCTGCACAGAGGTTTGATCAGTTAGCACTATTGGATGAGAAAAGAACGAAGTCTTTGTATCATATGCAGTTGTATCAGAAGAGACTAGCCCGAGTTTTCAACAAGAAAGTACGCCCCACCAAGATCAGAAAGGGTGATTTGGTACTCAAGCAATCAAGGCCGTCGATGATAGATCCAAGAGGAAAGTTCAGACCTAACTGGGAAGGACCTTACATAGTGCAGAAGGTAATGGGAAATGGAGCAGTGAAGCTATCAGACTTGGAGGGGAACGAGTTCACTGAGCCGATCAACGTAGACAGATTGAAGCAGTACTTTGCTTGAGAAAGAGAAGACCTGGCAGAAGAACTAACCCGACGGGATAGGAAACTCATGCATGCATGCATACACGTAACATACTTGCAATTCTTGTGTTTGTTCTATGTTTGCAGGTTTCAAACAGAAGAGGAAAACCAGCATGAGGAAACACATGGGCCGAGGAGCACAATGAGGGTCTCACCCATCAAGAATATGGAGTATCTCTACACATGTGTGTGTATACATTACATGTACACGTTTTTATTTTGTTGTTTTGTATTTGCAGGTTTTAAAGATGAAATAAGAGAAAGCAGCAAAAATTAAAAAGCGGCACAAGCACTAAAGACGGCGATGAAGCCACATTGACATAAGGATTTCAGTCATGTCTAACTGAAGATGATGAATTTAATGCCAACAGGGAGGCAACCTATGCACTTTGTTGTGATTTCTGTTTTCATGTTTTGTGTATACATGTTGTAGAATTTCTAATTTTGTGTGTTATTTTTGTAGGTAAAAGCAAAGACAGAGCATGTTAAGACTGAAGGAATGGTGTTTGGGCAATCACAAAAATAGGAGCTAATTCATTAGTGGTTGCAGAGTAAGAGGCCAAGAGGCACGAGTTTGTCACCAAATCAGTAGATGACATTTTCTTAACGGCGACGAATGCCGAAGTGTTGATTGACCAGATCCTGGCTTTTTAGACGAAGCTCGACCCTATCCTCTCCATATTGGACTGGACTGATAGTGATCGTGGCAAGAAGCGCGAATTGGACATTGATCTGAATCAGTGATGTTCCCTGCTAACCAGTCTTTGTTGAGTATGGCACTCTGGGGGCGAGGCCCAAATCAGCATCAGTTTTCAGAGATGAGTCACAGGGCGAGGCCCACACTAGTATCAGTTTGGGGCGAGGCCCACACTAGTATCATTTTTTGGGGATGAGTCCCAGGGCCGAGGCCAACGTCAATATCAGTATCAGTTTCAAGGATGAGTCCTAGGGTCGAGGCCCACATCTACATCAGTAACAGTTTTGGGGATGCGTCCCAGGGTCGAGGCCCACATTATATCAGTAGTTTTGGGGATGCGTCCCAGGGTTGTAACCCACTTTATCAGTATCAGTTTGGGCGAGGCCCATATCAGTATCAGTTTGGGCGAGGCCCATATCAGTATTAGTTGGGGCGAGGCCCATATCAGTATCAGTCTGGGGGCGAGGCTCGCATCAGTATCAGTCTGGGGGCGAGGCCCACATCAGTATCAGTTTTGGCGAGGCCCATATTAGTATCAGTTGGGGCGAGGCCCACATCAGTATCAGTCTGGGGGCGAGGGCCGCATCAGTATCACTCTTGGGCGAGGCTCATATCAATATCAGTTGGGGCGAGGCCCATATTAGTATCAGTCTGGGGCCGAGGCCTACATCAATATCAGTCCGGGGGCGAGGCCCACATCAGTATCAGTTTGGGGCGAGGCCCATATCAGTATCAGTCTGGGGGCGAGGCCCATATCAGTATCAGTTTGGGGCGAGGCCCATATCAGTATCAGTCTGGGGGCGAGGCCCACATCGGCATCAATCTGCGGGTTGAGGCCCACATCATCATCAGTTTGAGGGCGAGGTCCCTATTGTCAGCGGTGTTGGGTCGAGGTGCCCCCGTTGTCGGTTGTAGTTCCGGGTCGAGGTGCCCACTACATCATCAGTTCGAGGGCGAGGTCCATATTGTCAGCGGTGTTGGGTCGAGGTGCCCAGGGTCGAGGTGCCCCTGTTTTCGGTTGTAGTTCCGGGTCGAGGTGCCCACTACATCATCAGTTCGAGGACGAAGTCCCTATTGTCAGCGGTGTTGGGTCGAGGTGCCCAGGGTCGAGGTGCCCACTACAATCAGTTCGAGGGCAAGGTCCCTATTGTCAGCGGTGTTGGGTCGAAGTGCCCAGGGTCGAGGTGCCCCCGTTGTCGGTTGTAGTTCCGGGTCGAGGTGCCCAGGGTCGAGGTGCCCACTACATCATCAGTTCGAGGGCGAGGTCCCTATTGTCAGCGGTGTTGGGTCGAGGTGCCCAGGGTCGAGGTGCCCCCGTTGTCGGTTGTAGTTCCGGGTCGAGGTGCCCAGGGTCGAGGTGCCCACTACATCATCAGTTCGAGGGTCGAGGTACCCCCGTTGTCGGTTGCAGTTTTGGGATGCGTCCCAGGGTCGAGGGCCCATTGCATCATCATCACAGTTCACATTCGGTGGTTCGGGAACAAAGCCCAGAGGTCAAGGCACCTCACCACCATATCAACTCAGTTCGAAGCAACGGGTAGACCAGGTGGCAGCTGGCGAGCCAGGTAAGTAAAGATGCATTGCACGAACTTTGATAGGATTGTCATTGTCACACACTGAACAAGTCCCATCAAAGTGGGGGCGACTGTAGGCATTGCATTTTTGCATACCGGCCCGATGATGAGCCTCGAATGGAGGCACTACCTTTTAAGTCATGGAAGTCGCGGAAAACGGTCGTCGAAAAGGGAAAGTCAAGAGTTGACACATTTTGGTTTTGATTCGCTAAGTTCGCTTGGAGTTCGCTTGTTGAATCTTCGTTTCGTTGTATATCTTTGGCCCGAAATCACCGCAAACCACCCTAAGCTCACCTAAACACCTAAACCCACATCCAAAGCCCATGAAACCAAAATAAATCAAACACCAAGCCCACCATCCATTAGGCCCACGCCCATGACACTAAAATTACCCCTATTTACACTATTCAAACATGATTTACCCATCTACCAAACTTACTTTAACCATTCACCCCACTTTGACAAAATAATAAACAAATAACAAACACATAATTCAAACCCACACCTCACTCATGCAAACCCATACCTACCCAGACCTCACTCATTCAAACCCACACCTCACTCATTCAAACACATACCTTACCTATACCTCACTCATTCAAACCATACCTCACTCATTCAAACCCATACCTCACCCATACCTCACTCATTCAAACCACACTCCACTCATTCTCACCCATACCTCACTCATTCAAACCCACACCTCACTCATTTAAACCCATACCTCACTCATTCACACACACACCTCCACTATTCCATTTGCCTATAAAAACCATCATTTTCCACCTTGGAACCCCTAGCACACATTAAGAGCACATACCTAGAAACATCAAGCAAAAGACTCAGCATTTGGAGAACACAAGCAGCCCTTACTCTCTCTATACACTCACGCCCAAGACCTCTCCTCACTGCCTTCATTTCACGCCCAAGTCACTGCCCAACCAGCCCTCATCTTCACGACATTTTGCTCTCCAAAATTCAAGCAACTCACTGCCATCCATTGCCTCCATTCCCCTCTGAGATTCACGCATAAACTAACTCCATTTTACCCCCTACACCTCACGCCAAACCAGCAGCAAAACAGCCCATTCCAGCCAGCTCAAACACGCCAAAAATCCCCATGTAGTTCACGCCAGCCACTGCTCCATTTAGCCCCTGGAAATTACATCCAAAGAACCCTAATTTTAGCCCCCAAACCAGTGCACAAACTGCCCTAAATACCCTCCAAATTTCGCCCAAAAACAGCAGCTCAAAAGCACTCAAAACAGTCCCTAAAGTCATCAAAACAGTGAGCAAAAACTGCACTTGAAGATCCTTGAACAAACCAAGCAAACGGCAGTCCAACGCCTCTCAAAAATCACCAAAATCGACCTTAATCCACTGCCAATCAGTGAGCCGAGTGTGGAGACTTGAATCACAGCGAAACGAAGCGGAAACAGCGGACGAAACAGCGAAACTGTGAACAAAACGTCGAACCAGTTGAACCGGTGAAATCGTAGTGACTTAGCCCTTCCGACGGCCGTATAACGCACCTCCGAAGAACGACACAAAAGGTTAGACCTGAGGGCACCTATTACTTAATTTATTTACATGAAATAATGACTTAGGAAGTTTATTTTATGGTACTTTGCATGAATAATTAGTTTAGCATGTTGTTTAGATTCTTCACATGAAATAATGACTTAGAAAAATGTGTTTCATGATGATTAGCATGTATAATTAGTTTAGAATGTCATTTAGATTTCTTCACATGAGATGATGACTTAGAATAATGTGTTTTATGATGATTAGCATGAATAATTAATTTAACATGTCATTTATTTTAGGTTATGTAAATTAGTAGAACGTAGAAAAGCATGTAACTTACTGTTCCGTTGTATGAATATCATTAATTAGTGTATGATGTGATTTCGGGTGAATGGAATATGTGTTCTTTGGTGGTATATTGGATGGAAACCCGGACATAAATTCCATAGCCGAATCCGAATGGACGGTAATATGGTTTGCACTCGGGATACAATGCCCCGTACCACTTGAAAGATTCATATGTTTCATTCCACCCAAACTTGTATTTGAGCATGATCAGACCATTAGAATGTTATTTTACTTTAAGCATGACTTAGTTATTTACCTTTTGTATTAGGAATTTAAGTTGTGGCATGTTTAGATTACCATTCTTGTAGCATGTTCGATGTGTGATGTCGAATTTGTCGTAATGAAAAGTTTACTGTTGAAGCATGCAAACCTAGAATTTAGATTACTTCGACCAACATGTATGTTGAGTAGACTTGGTTAATATTACACAAATCCATTCATTACAAATGACATAAGTAAGGGACCATTCCGAACCCAACGGTTTGAGGTCTTCCCTTGCGAGGGGTGAGTGCGGCCTTAAATCATTTTCCCGGTTCACACCGGGTGGCGACTCCATTATTCTCCGGTTTAGTCCCCATTGGGCTACTCCGTACTCCCAACCGGGCCGCGAGCCCGGAACAGCATGCGTCGTCCAGTTTCTGTTGTCTACAGAGATGGCTTCTTCTTCCGCGGCTTCTAATTCGCAGAGTAGTCCCGTTCTTAAACGGAATTCAAATGATGTTGGATGGGAGTATGGGGCTTAGAGGATCCGAATAACTTGGATACAGTAAAATGCAAGTTGTGTCAAAAATTTTTCCGGTGGAGTTTACCGAATGAAGGAACATATTGGGCATATATACGGGGAATGTTGCAAAATGTCCAAAGTCTAGTAAAGAAGATCAAGAGAAGTGTAGACAAGCCATTTTAGAGGCAAGGAATAGGAATAAAAGAAAGGAGAAGCATGTTAGTGAGATAAGACAAGGAGTTAATATTGAGGGCGATGGAGAAGACGAAGAAGAAGAAGAAATTCGTGAAATAGAAGAAGGGTTAGATTCAAGACCCCCACGACATCGCGGCCCTTTAGCTAGGTGGACAGTGGCAACCTCTCCTGATTCTTCAACTAGTGATGGTAAAACAATGAGGCAACAAAATATTAATGAAGCGTTTTTTAAAGAAAAAACGCATAATGTCAAGCGATTTGTTGCTAAGTGGGTGTATGAATCCGGAATTCCTTTCAATGCTATTGACAATGACAGTTGGATAGCGATGATGGAAGCAGTTTGTCAATTTGGACCGGGTTTCAGAGGTCCTAGCCAATATGAGTTGAGGGAGCCATTATTGAAAGAGGAAGTTGCAAGTGTTAAAGATTTCCTGAAACTACATGAGAATGAGTGGATGGAGAACGGGTGTTCTATCATGACAGATGCTTGGAGTGATAGGAAAAGGAGAAGCATTATGAATTTGTGTATTAATTGCACAATAGGCACCGCTTTTCTTTCTTCCAAGGAAAGTTCTGATGTGGCGCATACTGCGGAGCACATTTATGAGTATGTGATGACGGGCATTGAACAAGTGGGGGCGGAAAATGTGGTTCAAGTTGTAACAGACAATGCCTCGAACAATATGGCCACGGCAAAGTTGTTGAAGGCGAAGATGCCAAATATTTTTTAGAGTTCATGTGCTACTCACACCATCAACCTAATGCTTGAAAGTATTGGGAAATTGCCGAGATACAAGAAAACCATTGATAGTGCCAAGGCTTTCACCATTTTCGTGTATGCCCATCACAAGACTTTGTCCATGATGAGATCGTTTACAAAACAGAGAGACATAGTCAGACTGGGAGTAACTAGGTTTGCTTCAGCTTTCTTATCCTTACAAAGTTTGATCGAGAAAAAAGAAAGTTTGCGAACCATGTTTGCTAGCGCGGAATGGGATGAGTGCATATGGTCGAAGCAAGCTAAAGGGAAAGCTGCATTTGCCACGGTGATGAGTATCTCTTTTTGGAATGGGGTGACCCAATGTTTGAAGGTGTTTGCACCTTTGGTGAGAGTGCTTAGATTAGTTGATGGGGATAGAAAGCCATCCATGGGGTTTGTTTATGGAGAGCTAAAGATTGCAAAAGAAGAGATCAAGGATGCATTGAACAATATTGAGAGTAATTATCGGCCAATCTTGGAGATTATTGATAGTAAAATTGAAGGGCGGCTTGATACTCCATTACATTGTGTTGCTTATCTTTTAAATCCTTACTATTACTATAAGGATTCAAGTATCGAGTACGATGTGAAAGTAATGGATGCAGTATTTACGGTTGTGGAGGCTTTCTTCCCCATTGACATCGACATGCAGAGTAAGGTGATAAATGAGGAGTTGGCTTCATACAAGGCAAAAGAAGAAGCTTTTGGTAAAGAAGTGGGGGTAAAAGGATGTCGGGTATCGATTGATGTTTTTAATTCAGGTAAAAACAAAGTATTCATTTGAATTATTTTGCAAAATATATAAAAAATATTATATTTCATTCAAACTATTTATGTTCATTTGTAGTTTCATGGTGACGTACATATGGACATCATACAACGAACTTGGTAAAAATGGCAAAAAGGATATTGTCATTAACCACTAGTTCATCCGGGTGTGAACGAAATTGGAGCACTTTTGAGGGGGTAAATATTTAACATTAGCTAAATTTTGATTATTTTATTTTGTAATTATTAATATTAATTGATTTATTTAAATTATTTATGTAGATTCACACGAAGAAAAGGAATAGACTAGATGTGAATCGATTAAACAATCTTGTCTATGTTTCCTTTAATGCCAAGTTGAAGAACAAGCGCAAAATGGAGAAGGATTTGAAAGTTGATGTATTAGAAGCCAAAGATGCTACTAATGCACAAGGATGGATCGTTGAGGGTGGTGACTCTCACTCTGGTGATGATGAAGAAGTAGAGCCCGGTTCAGGGCTTACTTGGAGGATGGTTGGAGAAGCATCTGGGGCAGATGACATATTACAACCTCGAAAAAGTGCCAGAAATGTTGAATATAGAGAACTTGATGAAGATGATTTTGATTCTGATGAAGAACTTCAAGATGATGAGTTCGAATTAGATGAAGAATTAGATATTTAGTGTAGTTCAACTTTGTTATTGGATGATGAACATGAACTTAATTAAATGATATTTTATATCATTATGTGGTTGATTGAGTTTGATTAATGGTTTTATGTTTATTACATTTTGTTTGAATTTATATGATTTGGATTATTTATGAATTATGATGTTGGAAAATATTATATTTTTAACTGTCTGCCGACTAATTGTCTAGGCCCCGCCTAGGCGCCCTAGGGGCTAGGCGTTGGGTCGCCGCCCAACTAGCGCCTAGCGCGTTTTAGAACACTGATCTCAAATCTTTATTTATCTGCAAAATAACACAAAACACATAAAAATATTCATAAAACTCAAGAAACTATACCAAATATTATGTTAAAGGGGCGGGAAATAATGATATATTTTCCGCTCATCAATTTCATTTAAATATTTTAATTTAATTAATTTAAATATTAACTTATAATTTTACAATGACTTATTTAAATGTGTCTTTAACTTTTAATTATAACAGAGAATTTTGAATTAAAAAAATCAATTGCGTTTAACACTCAAGTGTGTGTGAGTGGTTCTTTGACTCTTAACTTAACCATTATCAAAACTAATCAAATGAGATTGATGTCCTTTGTGGCATTCAAGCAATTAGGGTTTTGTGATGCTATATTTTTCACGGGTTTCTAATCTATAAACCTGTGTTTGGCAATTCTTGGCTTGAGATTCTAATCTCGTGTTGGGTTTTGCAAGCTTATAGGATTTGCATCAGCAACAACAGCAGAAACAAAGACCGGTAGAAAGATCGTATTATACTCAAACACCAGTAGTGGTACTCTCTAGGGATGTCAATTTCGCCCACAAACACGCAAAAACCACCCGCAATGGGTAAGATTTGGTAAATATTTAAGCGGGTTTGATGCGGGTTTGATAATTTAAAACAAAACCCGCTACGGGTTTGATAATTAAGCAAAACCAGCGGATACCCATTGCGAGTATCCGCTACCCGCAAGTTTAATTCTTTTTTTGTTTTATATATTTAGGACAAAAAAATCTCTCATATTAAAGGACTCACTAACTTACAATTTTTGAATCGCTATCTCTTAATATTTTTGAATTGATTTTGGTCATGATTCAATAATTTTGATGATATGAATTTAACATAATGAACGATATTCAACTAGTGGTTCATGGATATAATTGTGATAATATGAATTTGACATTATGTTATAAAGATTTTAAACTTTTATTTATGTGTCATAATTTACAAACTGTCAAATACATATTTTGTTTATATGTTATGAAAAAGTATCATTGTTTAATTAAAAAGATAATATTATTAAGAGAGTAAGCGAATTCAATATTTTAAAAACCCGCAAAAAATCCACTGGATACCAATGCGGGTTTGGTAATTTATTTTTATATGCGGGTGCGGGTTTGGTAATGAAAATTAAAACCCGCAACGGGTATGATGCGGGATTGGTAATTTATTTACATATGCGGGTGCAGGTTTGGTAATGACAAACCCGCAACAAACCCTCCCCATTGACATCCCTAGTACTCTCTGATGTAAGCCCTGAAAATAAAGGTGCTACACTAATTGTAGTAATCAGAACAAGGGCATTCTTTATTGCAAGCAGTTATAACCTAAAGACAATACTAAACTCAAACATAACTATGTTTGGTAACAGCCATACTGGAAATACAAGCTACAAGAAAAAGATTACTACAAGTACAAACATATACCATGATTAATTACTATACTTGTAATTTCGAAGAAACTGTCATCGATCGATGCTGCATTGAAATGAAATGCAGCAGTATCAAACGCCTACGCCTGGAACACCAGGATTCAAAAACTCACCAAAACTCCACAATCCGGGATACCATATTGAATACCCTAGCCATATAACAAAAGCACAAATAATCAATCACAAACAACCAGAAACCCAAAACAATAAAAACAATATATTATCAGGAACTTTAAAATATAACAATATAATTAAAATTGAAAAAAAAAAAAAAAAAGACAAAATCCAAAGAGGTATCTTAAATCTCAAACAAAAGGCTCACATCCGAGACTCAAAACAAAATAATAATAATAATAATAAAAGTATCTTAGTGAGAGTACCAGAAGAAAATTTCCTAAATCCATACAATCTATCATTAAAACAAAAACGACCTCTTATAAAATTAGTCGATGCTCTGCATAATATCCTCAGGAGTGAACTTAGTTCCCTTCTCCTTATCAGCTACGGCACGTCCATTGGCCTTGCGGTCGAGCAACGATTTCCTGTCCTTGTCGAGACGGAGCTTGGTTATCAGAACCTTTGATGGGTCGACGCCGACATTCACAGTGTTTCCGTTAACCTTCTCGCGAGTGATGCGCTCGATGTGAATGACCCACTTACGGCGGTACACTTGGACGACTTTGCCCTCGCGTCCCTTGTAGGTGCCGCGAACAACTTGGACCTCGTCTTCCTTGCGCACAGGCATTGATCGTACGTTGTACTTCTGGCGGAGGTCGGTGGACAGCGGCGCACTCATCAAGATCCGGCGCACACTGGAAGGCGCGGTGAAGTGCGCCTTCCGGTTCTTGCGGCGGGATGAGGAGACTCGGGGGTTGTACTTCATGGTTTGAAGTCGAGGCTCGCTGCTAGGGTTTTGCGAGAGAGGTTTGTCAGGCTCTATATAAAGGTGCTTTTTGTTAAATGACGCCGCATAGGAAGGCTGGAAAAATTAGGTTTTTGTAACTTTGTTAGATGGGCATTGTTAACATACCCTTGGGTATCTAATACCGAGGGTTGTTAGTATTAAAAAATAATTAGATACAATTGCAACCAGTTACTAAAAAAAACATGCAAAGTTATTGTTAAAATTTCAAATCCAATGGTTTCATTTTTTTTACTTTGTTAGTTGCAGGTGGAATTTTCGAGGCAGATACAATTGCATGTTATTGCTAAAATTTCAAATCCAATGGTTTCATTTTGCATGTTTATTGCTAAAAGTTTCATCTTCGAAATATTGCATATTTATTGGTGAAAGTTTCGTGTTTGATGGTAGAAGTTGCATATTCAACGGTCATAGTTGCATGTGCGATTTTCGACGCAGATGCAATTGCATGTTATTGCTAAAATTTCAAGTCCAATGGTTTCATTTTGCATGTTTATTGTTAAAAATTTCATCTTCGAAATATTGCATATTTATTGGTGAAACTTGCATGTTTGATGGTAGAAGTTGCATATTCAACGGTCATAGTTGCAGGTGCGATTTTCGAGGCAGATGCAATTGCATGTTATTGCTAAAATTTCAAGTCCAATGGTTTCATTTTGCATGTTTATTGCTAAATGTTTCATCTTCGAAATATTGCATATTTATTGGTGAAAGTTTCATGTTTGATGGTAGAAGTTGCATATTCAACGGTCATAGTTGCAGGAGGGATTTTCGAGGCAGATGCAATTGCATGTTATTGCTAAAATTTCAAGTCCAATGGTTTCATTTTGCATGTTTATTGCTAAAAGTTTCATCTTCGAAATATTGCATATTTATTGGTGAAAGTTTCATGTTTGATGGTAGAAGTTGCATATTCAACGGTCATAGTTGTAGGTACGATTTTCGAGGCAGATGCAATTACATGTTATTGCTAAAATTTCAAGTCCAATGGTTTCATTTTGCATGTTTATTGCTAAAAATTTCATCTTCGAAATATTGCATATTTATTGGTGAAAGTTGCATGTTTGATGGTAGAAGTTGCATATTCAACGGTCATAGTTATGCGCCCTAGCACAAATATTGAGTGGTTTAAAATATTTGTTGCATCTTTTAAGGTTGAAAGTTGCATCTTAATGGTGAAATTGCATTTTGATGGTGTGAAGTTGCATGTATTAGTTATATCTAACAATTACAAATTATTCAATATCATGTTTATTACTTCGATTCGATCTCGATTTCGTGTTTAATGATTATAAGTTAATACAAAATTACCTTACATCACAAATATGTGACCACAGATAATTAATATTGATATATATTTTTATTATCCCTCGTTATTTACATATGTTAATTTAGCATGTATACGAGTTTTATACTTATTGTTTTCGCTTACTATGTTTATTCATTACGACTAGGGGTGGCAATTTTTGGTAAGCATTTCGTTTATTTATTCGATTCAATTCGCTTTAAAGCGAATGTGAGTTTCAAACAATATATTAGTTTAATCAATGGGTCAATTCGATTTAAAGTGTTTATTACAGTTATGGAATACGAATTTTACATCATGAATACGTTTACTCGTTACTGAATCGTTTTATTATTTTCTTTGACCAATTAATAGTAATGCGGATATTCACTAAAGTTAATGAGCATGGAGGAGAATTTGTTATAAGTTTTTATATAATAATTTTTATTTCATATCCCTCATATGAAATGTATTTAGTATGAAAATTAATTTTTATTAGTTTTTGTGTATAATTTGTTTTATTATTTTCTTTTATCAGTTATTGGTATTTTTCAATTAATATTCCAGTAATTGTGGCTAATTACCTTTGAAAAAATAATATTTCGGATATTAACTAAAGTTAATGAGCATGGAGGAAAATTTATAAATTTGTTGTATAAATAATTATTATTTCATATGAAAGGTAATTAGTATGAAAATGATTTTTTATTAATTACAGAAGATGAGAAATTTTTTTTATTTATATTTTTTTCCTTAAATTTTTTAATTTACTTAATTTAATGACCATTTACTCCCACATTTGTGAGATGGGCTTCTCAAAAAGAAAATTAGGCCCAAATCCATAGCATGGGCCTCCTATGCTTGTCAACTAACTTCATTAATGGAAAATGAAATTTGCAGTTAAGTTTTGTGAAGTCCACGTTGGTGGCTGTGCTTCATGAAGGAGTTACTCTTCACCAACCACCCCAAGCAAGCAAATTCATTCTACCACAGTTTCAACCTACGTGCAGCTTGTTCAGAGCCTTGTTTCACCAGTTTGTTCAGTCTTTCTGGTTGCAAGAGCAAGTTCGGTGGTTCCATGAGCAGTAAGTAAATTCCATC
This sequence comes from Zanthoxylum bungeanum, assembly GCA_019454045.1. Classification (NCBI taxonomy): domain Eukaryota; kingdom Viridiplantae; phylum Streptophyta; class Magnoliopsida; order Sapindales; family Rutaceae; genus Zanthoxylum; species Zanthoxylum bungeanum. The sequence continues at coordinate 59,995 of SKCR01038506.1, read as the reverse complement.
AACTTGTTCTTTGGTTCTGGTTATCAACAGGAAGCTCGGTGCAGCTTGTTCATCAGTTTGTTCACTGCCTTGTTGAATGTTCTTGTTCACTGCCTTGTTCCATCAACAGCTTTCATCAACAGGAAGCTCGGTGCTTCTGATTTCATTAGTAAGTATATCCATCAGCACCTTTCATCAACTTGAACATTTGATTCCATCATCTTGTTGGGTGTTCACGAATTTCACTTCGAAATTAATCAAATGGTTTTTTGTTTCGATAAGTCGGATTATTTACTTGGTATCTCATTTTTGATTCAGCTGTACTAATGACTTCAACATCAGCTACTGGAAGTATTGCAGCTTGGGGGTTCGACCTCAATGAAGAAGATTCCAGCCAATATTTTGGGGATATATCAGCCACTCCAACTAATGCTACAGAAAGTAGCAAGTTTCAACCTTCAAAAAACACATGTACAGATGACTTCACTGCATCAATAACCGTTGGTTCAGAATTTTATTCAGTCGAAGATGCGGAGGCATGGTATAAAAAACATTCAAAGTCTGTTGGATTCTCCACGAGGAAAGATGAGATTCGTAGAGATAATAAAAGTACCAAAATAGTATTTCGTTCTTGGGTTTGCTCTTGCCAGGGTTATAGGTCGAAAAAATATTTGGAGCGAACTAATCGAGTGAGGGAACCGAAGGTCATTACTCGTTACGGTTGTCCAGCGGAACTCCATATCAAATTTAATCATTCCAGACATAAATATGTGGTTGTAAAATTCATTGATGACCAGAGTCACATGTTGGCATCCCCATATGAGACACAATTTCTTCGTTCCCACAGACATGTAAGTAATGCTGATTTAGCACATGCTCAGGCACTGCAACATGTAGGGGTTAAAGTCTATCAATTAATGGATTTTAAATCTGACCAGGTAGGAGGTTTTCATAATGTCGGGTTCGTGGGTAAAGATTTGCAGAATAAACTCGATGCTAGTCGACATGCAGATTTATCAGAGACGGATTCTGAAGCCGAAATTGCATATTTGTCTGCATTCTGATCTTGGAATGTATTTCGAATATACGTTGACTGAGGATAATCTATTACGTAACTGGTTCTGGACTGACACTGTTGCACGACATGATTATGAATGTTTTGGTGATGTTTTGGCATTTGATGCGACATACAAGAAAAATGCATACAATCTACCTTTAGTTGTGTTGGTTGGGGTAAATCACCATCGAAGAACAACTATTTTCGGTTTTGCTTTACTCAGTGATGAAACAGTTGACTCATATATTTGGCTGCTACAGATATTTCTGACTGCAATGCATAATAAACAACCTAAGTCAGTCATAACTGATGGTGACAAGGCAATGTCAAAGGCAATAAAAACAGTTATGAGAGGTTGTTCACATCGTTTGTGCTGTTGGCATCTTCAAAGAAATGCTCAAGCAAATATCAAAAAAGAAGAATTCACCAAAAAAATTAGCTCATTCATGTTGAAGCCGTTTTCCATAGATGAATTTGAAAGACAATGGGATGCTTTAGTTTCTGAGATGGGGTTGGAGAAAAATGAATGGGTTCAAAAGATGTACCAGAAACGTGGCAAATGGGCTGAGGCTTATCTGAAAGGAATTTTTTTTGGTGGAATGCAAACGACCCAAAAGTGTGAGAGTTTAAATTCATACTTGTCTCGGTTCCTTAAGGTGAAGTTGAAATTGTATGATTTTATTCGACAAATATATCGTGCATTGTACTGCATACGACATAAAGAATCTAAAGCTGAGTTTGATTCGACCTATAGTAGTCCAGTTTTAACGACACATCTACATAGCATCGAAAAATATTCTTCTAAGGTTTATACGAAGAATGTATTTCAATGGGTTCGGGAAGAGATAGCTTGTGAGTCATCATTAATTATGGTGACTTGTGAGAAGTCCATAGGTTCAAATATCTATACAATTACTAAGTTTCAGCACCCGAGCCTTAGATGGACAGTTATTTTTTATGTTGAAAGAGTGCACATTGCGTGTTCTTGTAAGATGCTAGAATCTTCAGGTATTCCATGTTCTCATATTTTTCATGTTATGAAATTGGAGCAAATGGTTCGTATACCGCCTACGTTGATTATAGAGCGGTGGACGAAATCCATAAAGAAATCAGCCAATTGTATTGTGGATATTGCACCTCCTCACATGGACAAGCACCTTATGGAGGTTGCCAAATTTGGTTCTTTGACAGCAGCATGTAATAATTTGTGTTTTATTGCATCAAAAAATGAGCATGCTTACACAGAAGCTGTATCTGAGATTCAACGGCTCACAAGCAAATTTGAGCAAGTTATTGCTATTGAAGAAGATGGAATACTTGGTAATGTTATCGGTTGTGATACGGGCATACAAGTCAAAAACCATGGTATAATTATTACAAAAAGATGTGGTAAAAGGTCAAAGAATGACGTAGTGAAAATTAAAAAATGTAGCCAATGTCAGGAAATAGGGCACAACAAAAGGAATTGTTCTATAAAAATTGTTACTGCTAATGATGAAGGTGGAAGTAGTATCAGTGGGACTAGTGTCTCATCACAAACATATTGGATGCCATCGACACCGGAATGTTCATCAGGTATTAAGAACTCAGAAAATTGCAAGGGGGAATAATTGAATATATTTGTATATTTGTATGAAATTAATTATTTGTGTGTTACATAATTCGGTTCCTTCAAAGAATAATTGGTCTGTTAATATTTGTAGGTTTTGTAAGTGACAATCTAACGTCATCTACGTATCCAACGCCATCGACTTCAGAAGCATTTGCAGGTATTAATATGTGAATGAATTTCAGAATTTATGATAGACCGAACTGAATGCACATAAATACTTATGCAGGTTTCGGTAGTGACAATAATTTTTTTGGAACCTCTTCACAATGCTGTTACGAAAACTGCACATGGTGGCCTTACTCCATGTAGTCTTTTATTTCGTTATTGGATGACATTTCTTTTGTTGTAATTAGTACGTAGTAAGCATGATGGATGTTGTAATGGCAATTTTTTTGGAACCTCTTCACAGTGCTGTTGAATGTTGTAATGGAAAATGTCTCATAATTTTGGAAATGTTTTTATTGCACCTGAGTTTATGTATAATTTTTGGAATGAATTTTTTTGGAACCATTTTCGGTCAGAGCATGGAAGGTTCAGTGAATTTTTTTGGAACCAATTTCGGTCAGAGCATGCTTACACAAAAGTTGTTCACCGAATTGTTTAATGCAATCATTGGCTACTTTTAATGAGACATATACACATAGAAAATTAGAAAATATTGTTGATAGATGCTTACAACAAAAGCTAAACTGATGACCAAAAACAATGCCCCAATTCATCATGCACTGATGCATTAACAGCATTGCAACAACACTGATCCAGTAATGCATTTGTATCTACATTTCATCGTTTCAAAAGATGTCGAAAATACATTCACTATATAATTAAAAATTTCCAGTAACGCATACGTTAACCCTTTCTCTGTAAACAACCTTTCTTTTTACTGTTCTTTTCGATCCTTACTGACAATTTCGGAGGTTTCCCTCTTGGTGTTTGCATTGACATCTGCTGCTGTTGTGTGTTATACTCTCCCATTGCTAACTTTAAGATCTCATCGCGTTTCTCATTCAATGGAGAGTCAATCAGTTGCAATGCCATTGTCACTCTTGCTTCCTAGGAGTCATGCTGCTCCAAATGATATAAAATAAGGCAAACTAGTCAGTATATGTACCACACATTACCCTGCTTTGTTTCAATATAGTTATAGCAGCGAAAACAATAAAGTCAGTAAAATTCTATCACTAATCCAATGTTCAGTATCTAAAGATCTGTTATGGTATCATGTACCAAAAACACTCAAAACACAGTTTATTTTCTACATGTCATGTTTGTACTCGTCATTATGGTAACTACAATAGTGTTGCTTAACATACAAATATTTCAGCAGCAAAAGAAAATCAAATGATGTTGATAGATTATCAAGTAGCAGGAAATAAACACCAAAAACTTGTAAGCATACAGAGCAACCAAGAACCTCAACTGAATGTGGTTATTGCATCCAAAATGATTAAGTCAGTAAATATATGAAGTCACATCACGTACCAGATAAGTTGTGCTGGTGGCGACTCCCGAAGTGTCCATAAATGTAATAACATAAATCCCGCAATCATACCCGTTGGGTTGGGTTGGAACTCCTATACCATTGCACACTTGGAAAGACAGAAAGCTCCAAGGTTCTGAGAATATATTCAGTACATAACTGCGGTGGATAACATCCAGCGCTTGCAACTAAATGAGAAAATAAACTGGTCATAATAAAAAATTCTGCAATCATTGGCTATACAACAAATTAATAAATAAATAATAAACAAAAAAAAAGTAAGATGGAATTACAATAATATTCACTTGATTTTGTCGTTTACGCGCTCGACGACCACTCCGTAAAGAATCCCAAATCTCACAAACTTTTTCTTTAACCTTAACCAATAACATATACCAATGGAAATCTCTGTCGTGGATGGGCACAAATATCTAGTGACAAGTAAAGAAGATATAAAGATGCAATTAAGAAATAGTAACGTAAAAATTATAAATGAAGCATAAAGAAATATATATATATATTGTACCTGTTGGCATCTTTGCAGATCAGTCATATAATGATCTTTCAATTGGGAAGCTCTACGAAACGAATCATATTGTGCATTTCGCTCTAGTACCATTTGCTACATATTCAATTATGGAATCGAGATCAAAATATTATGACTTGCAATGAGATAAAAAAAACCAATGAAATTACAATAATCAGCTTTAATGGTACAACAACAATACTAACAGCAAAGGTTGTCGGTAAAAACCAATTGATTGGTTCAGTAGTTCTTTTCAAAGACTCCTCTATGGTGAGGTACTCAGCTTTCATGCAAATGACCTAAGGAATATGTAAGTTATTATTACCTACTTATACGAAAAAATCAGTAAAAATCAATGGATACAACCTCGCTTGAACTGGTTCACCAGGAAAAAGTGACAACAAGCTACCCCGTGTGATATGCTCATGACTTGTTCGGACAATAATATCACTGCAAAAAACCCGAACAGGAATTAAAAAAAATTTCATTCGAATATACATATTTGAAAATAAGTCCGTCTATGGTGGTAAATGATTTGGTACATTTTCTCAACGAATTGATTAAAACAATATTGAATTATCTTCAAATTATCAGTATTGACTGCCGTGTTCACCAAAAAAGGACCAGCTTTAAATTTGGACATTGCGCCTGTTGAAACAAGATCATATGGCGACAATTGATAAGGGTCTGGCTTTCTGTTTCTCAGTGGCCGATTAGGAATTAAAGACATGTCTGAGTCTTGAGCCTCTGCCTTATGTCCAACTATATCCATCGAGGACTAGGTGACAAAAAATAAGTCATAAATTATATTCAAATAATAACAATGAAAGTAAAATAGAACATATAATTGCTTGTATTAATACCTCATCCTTTAGAAGATTGGAGCATGGTTGAGGGTTGGCCATTGATTCATTAAATGCTGCTGCAAGCTTCTGCTTCAACTTGAAGGAGTCATCAAGAGAGGACGAACTAATGGTAGCTGTTTTTTTTATCATGGGCATTTACTTCCTTAGCATCGACTGGTTGTGCAGCTTCAAAGTTAGGGATTGACGTCGGTTCATCAGTCGGACGCGCTTGTTCTCCATAAACATGGGAATTGAGCTCTAACAAATACTCTTCTAATTTATCAACCTTTTTTGTCAATTGGTCCACTTTATTTTCCATCAATTTCATGCCTTGCGAGTTTTGTTTGGCATGTTCTCCTATAGTTTCCTGAATTCTTTGTAGGATTGTCATCACTGGATCGAGATCTTTCGCACGTACAAAATTGTCTTGTTGGCCACTCTCCTTCCTCATGGGAACCTGTTTATAATTTAAAAATAATAAGTAATTTGTTAACGATAACTTGAAGCATACCTTTGTAAACGGATCAGTCAGGTTCTCTTCGAATGCAATCTGTGTGACAGAAACGTCTCCTCTCTGTACTATCTCCCTGATGAGATGATATTTTCTCTCTATATGTTTTCCCCTCTTGTGGCTTCTTGGTTCCTTGGAATTCGCCACTGGACCACTATTATTGCAATAAAGTGTGAGTGGTTTATCCATATCTGGATCAACTTCCAGCTTTCCCAAGTACTTATGGAGCCAGACTGCTTTCTTAGCTGTTTCACAAGCTGCTACATATTCAGCCTTCATGGTAGAGTCAGCAATACAAGATTGCTTTTATGATTCTCCATACAATGGCCCCACCACCTAGGGTGAAAACTGATCCGGGTGTTGATTTCATTGAATCTACATCCGTTTGAAAATCAAAGTCGGTATATCCCATAAGGATCGTATCCTCACCTGAATATACAAGTATATAATTTCTCATTCTCTTAAGATACTTGAGAATATGTTTCACCGCCACCAAATGATCTAATCTGGGTTTGACTAAAACTTACTGACTACTTCCACTGCAAAGCAGATGTCTGGTCTCGTGCATAACATAACATACATAAGACTTCCAACCACTGAGGCATATGGGATATGTCTCATTTCCTCAACTCATTGAGGTTTCTTAGGAGACTATTCCTTCGATAAATGAATTTCATGTCTGAAAGGAAAATTACCTTTCTTGAAATTCTATATTCCAAATCACACAAGAATCTTTTCGATATAGGATGCCTGAGACATTGAAAACAGTCATCTCTTGTGATCCCGGATGATCTGGATCCCAAGTACATAACTTGCCTCTCCAAATCTTTCATTTATAATTGGTTAGCTAGCCAAATTTTCATGTCCTATAATATCTTTACATCATTCCCAATGAATAAAATATCATCGATGTACAACACGAGAAAAACCACCTTATCATCAATGATGCGCTTGTAAACACAAGGCTCATCAACGTTCTGCTCAAAATTATAAGACTTGATCATAGTATCAAATCTTATGTTCCAAGATCGAGATGATTGCTTAAGTCCATAAATGGACTTTATAGCTTGTAAAATTTTTGCTCATGACGTTGGGTTATGAACCCCTCTGGTTGTACCATATAGATACTCTCATCAAGATTGTCATTCAAGAATACAGTCTTGACATCCATTTTTCAAATCTCATAGTCATAATATGTGGTAATGGAAAGAATAATACAGATGGATTTTAGCATGGCTACTAGCGAGAAAGTCTCATCATAGTCGATTCTCTCTTTCTGGGTATAACCCTTGGCCACTAGCCTAGCCTTGAAGGTCTGTACCTTCCCATCCATTCCTTTTGCAATGCATTCAGGATATACATTCAGGATATACATTAAAGTAACTTTACGACCATTCCACAACTCTAAGGGAGTCTTAAGAACAGACTTAGATGGAACTACATTCAGGATATACATTCCGGTTTGCAATGCATACCCCCAGAATGAACTAGGTAGTGTGCTGTAACTAAACATTGATCTCATCATGTCTAGTAGGGTTCAATTTCTCATTTTCTGCAACACCATTTTGCTGTGGTGTTCCAGGTGTTGTGAGTTGTGAAACTATTCCATGCTCAACTAAGAATTCCTCAAAATCTCTGTCAAGGTATTCCCCTCCACGATCCGATCATAGAGTTTTGATAGTTTTACCTAATTGGTTCTCAACCTCAGCACGATATTCTTTGAACTTTTCTAAAATTATATGTATGTATATGTATACTAAGTTTAAAGTATGTTGTTTATATAGGTATATGAATATGTAAGTAATGTGAGTTCAATGTATTTTGAGGTATGAGTTATTCTATTATGTTGATAGTCTAAATTGTGAACAAATATTTTGATTTATGTTTTGAAAACTTGATATTTGATTTTTAACATAAAAGTATTTTGAAAAGAAAAAGGAAAGGAAAGAAAAAAGAAAAAAAAAGATTTCAGATATTTTGATTTGATTAAAAATGATAAAGAAAATATTTCCGCCTCGACGCTTGATTCACGTTTTCATGTTTTGAGATTTATTGATATGTTTCTGTCGAGGTGATTGATAATATGTTTCCGTCTCGGCGCTCGAAAATAAATTTGATATTTTAAACTGTAAAACTTTGTTTCCGTCGAGACACTCGAAAATCTATTTATGTCACGGTGCTTAATGATTTTATATTTTTAACCCTCCATGGCGCTTGTATATGTTTCATTTTGGCTTGACTGTGGCGCTTGTTATGGCATCTAGACCATCAGAAAATGGCTGGCCCGCTACTTTATCGTTATGGTTCGTACACTGGCCGATCACTACGCGCGACTCGAATAGTGGACGCTCATTATGTATTTTGAAAAGTTTGTATCAAAGGTTTATTTTTGATTTAAACATATTTGGATTTTGGAGAAAAATGATTTCAAAAAGATTACGTTTTGATTTTGATACATATCGTTTAAAATTTTTGAAGGTCACCTAAAGGGTTTAGGATTACATGACATGTCCCATTTGCTCTAGTTCAAGTGGGAGATTGTTAGGATATATGTCTTATAGCTTCATGTATTGTAAATGAAATTGTTTATTGAAATAATAGATGCATTATTCATTTATCAAAATTAATTGATTTAAATCACATATTGTTAATTGTGTTGTTTACCCTTGATTACTCTGGTGCTTTCAGACTTAGTATATGAATGATACATAAGAGGATTTAAGTATGAAGTTAGTAATCTAAAACAGTCCACAGAGAGCAAGAAAAATGGGTATTTTAGTTGTGGTTTATCTATAGCCGCGGTCCATTCTATAATTGTCTAACATCCTTGATCCAGGATCGTTCATGTAGTGACATGAGAATGAAGGTATCTTGTATGATGTGATCATATATGACTAGACCCAGATAGAAATGAATATCTTATAATATATGTTAACTAAAGAAATTCATTTTATCTGCTAGATGGTCATATATGGATTGATCTTAATCCTGAGTGTACTTCGAACTCCTGCATGGCATGCTATATCCTTTTATTTACTAAGGTGAGGTTGGTGTAGCAGTCCCGATAAATAACTACGTATTTTGGGGATATGGTTTGGTGTGTAGCTGGGAATATTTTTACATAGACATGGAGTTCACTTCTTCTTACGAGAAGTAGAAGAGTATCTCTCTTAAGGGGTTGATTTGGTACTAGAACAATTAGAGCGCTCAAGTCTTTCTATTACGAATAGAAAGATTAATATTATAATAGTTATGAATTAATTATTCATTAGGGAATCAATGGTACTTAAGGTATAAAATAATTAGAGGGGTATAACAGACTTATGATCGGGCTCTAATTATGAGATATTCGTTAAGGGCCAATCTGTATGTAATGATTATATCGATGGTCACCGAAGTTGTTCGGCTTATATTTTTCATCTATGGCAACGAGAGTTCAACTTCAAATTTTTATTGGAATAACGTGAAGTTAATAATTTGGAATATTTGATTAAAGAGTTTAATTAATATTTCGAGATTATTGGAGCTCGGAAGTGTAGGTCCATTAAGTCCCCGTGCTAGCTCGATTAACTATAGCAAACCTAATATAATTGGATTGTCTAATTATATACTCACTTATAAATTTATATATTATTAATAAGATTAATAATATAAATTGTCACAAATGAAAACTATATTAAATGTGTTTAATATAATATTTTCTAGAATTATTTGATAATGAGATAATCAAGTTAGTAATAATTATGAGATAATTTTTACATCATAATTAAGGTAATTACATCATTATTATGATAATGATTTTTAAATTTTCTTGGAGACAAGACCATATGACTTTCCATACTCTCCAATAATTTATATCTATTAGGTATGACCTAAATACCTAATTATTTTGTCATTAGTAGTTCACTTTTTATGCTTTGGTATGGACTCCACTTGAGTGTGTTTCCCATTATAAGATAGCATTAGTGGCTTAATGACAAGTGTAGTTAGCTCGATTGAAAAAACAAAATCCTGAAATTTTTCCACTCAATGGTGGAGAGAATAAAGGTGAACTAAACATATACACAAGAGTTGTGAGAGAGTAAGATCAAGCTATTTTCTCAAAGTGTTGAGAAGATAGCAAAGAAAAGAAAAATTCAGAATTTTTGAATTTTCTCAAGTGTTGAGACGAGAAAGAAAAAGTGTGAGTTAGATCTTCATCTTTTTCATTAACTCTTTCTAAAAGCCAAAATAATTTTGTGACAACATAAATCTCTAAAGAATTTAGAGATTAATCTTTGTGAGTAAAGCCCACACTTCGGTTTATTAGTTTCGAGTCACAGTTCGGAAGATCGGGTGGTTGATACAGGCATTGGATCTCAAAGGAAACACATCCATATCGAGGAGAAAATCCATTCACCAAGAGTCGGTGGAATTCGGTTTCAGCAAAGGGAGAAATTTTTCAAGGTCTATCCCAGAGCCAATAGCGTTTTCGCTGCGTAAAAGGAAAGCCGTTTCCTACACACATATGCTACTCGACTCGAGGAGATTCATATTGTCGGTGGTGTGTACGTCCAACTATTAGGAATCACCAGTGAGTCATTTAGTATTCACTTCAATGAATATTCACATATCTATACGAGCTTTTCTTACTCATGGTATATTTGGGTTAAACCTTTGGAATTCTAATTCCATTATATAGCGTGTGCTAGTCTTCTAGGTTATATAAATTTGACCATATTCCAAAACCAAGGACTAGGAATATTTTCTTTAATAATAGTTTATAACAGTAATACTATCTCAATGTCGGACCACCCAGTGTCCAGTGATACTACATGACTATTCTAAGGTCAATGTCATTTTCAACATATTTATACATCTAAAAAATATGTATTATGACATTAACAATATCAAGATTTGCAATGAAAATGTAGTTATTTTATTAAAAAATAATAAAATATAATGTAAAATATATTATTCGGATTGACGCTCCAAACACCAACTCCAATAAGAGTAATGTTATATATGTGTAAAATGATAATGGTGTATTTCGAGGCATGAGTCGTTTGTCAAAATCTGATGTATCTAAAATATGTTATGTGATGTTCTTGTTTACGTGATTTTGTTTACGTTTTTAGTTAAGATTGTAATTTGTATTTTTTTATTGTGAGTTTTTGCTATGGATGATGAATGTGGTGCGTGTTATGTGATGAGTCTTATACGTTAGTGGATAATTATGCTTTTGTTACTTATGATGTTTTGTTTTAAAATTTGATGTTTTGATATTTTGATTTATGATTGTAAAAAGTGTTTTTGATAAAAAGAAGAAGATTTTGAATAGTTTGGTTTTAACCACATATGATAAAAAATATATTTTTGTCTCGACACTTGTTTATGTTTTAATTTTTTATGAATTATCATTATGTTTCCACCGAGACGCTTGTTAATGAAATGTTTCTACCTCGATGCTTGATCTACGTTTTCATGATTTATGATGTATCGATATGTTTCCATCGGGGTGCTTGTTTAGGGTTCAGTCCATATGAAAATGGAACGACCTGCTACTATGTCGACATGGTCCTATTCGTATACTGTCCGATCAGAGCGCGCGAATTGAGCAGTGGATGCTTGATAAATTTTTTGAAAAGATTATTTTTCAAGAGAACTATTTTGAGATATATGAATTTGAATTCCACTTACATTTTCAAAAAAAAAATTGTCTTAATTAAGGTATACTTAGTGTTTTGGAGAAATAATGATTTCAAAAGAATTATGTTTCAAATGAGATACATCTAATTTCGTTATACCTGTTGGACAATTGTGACCCATAGCATCACAATTTGTAAAAGACATTGTGGTTTTTGTACAAATTAACTATGTGACAAAGGAAATTACCATTTTATCATTTTGTAATTAGATTACTTGAATATACATAAATGATAAAAGTCCTTATGATTAGTTCTGGATTATAAGATATGAAACAATATCAATCCACTAAAGGTTTATCATTAAATATCCCTAGTCGTAGTATTATCGAGACTGGACATCGATAATGCAGAATATACTAGTATTACACTTGTGTGCGTTATGGAAGCGTAACAGCATAGTTCTCATATATTTGGGTATTGGAAACTCATGCAAGTGTAATAGGAGGTTCTGTTTACCGATGGTACGGAAACAGCTTCGCTCTGGATAGACCCCTCAGAATCCCATTGGTAGTATGACTATGTGTCTATGGGAATCCGAATCAGGGTAGATGTATTTGGTCTTAACCTGAGACTTGCATCGCTAATACTTGCGACAATCAGTACGCTTTGGTTTTGGTCATCCGAGACTTTAACAGGTTCTGTGTACGCCTCTTCTGGGTTTATTGAGAATCGTAGTGTATTGGGTGTGATGTCAAGATGGAAGTATCACTTCAGTCATATAGAGATGATGATCACATAGGGATACAGAACTAGTACTCTAATATGTTGCAACTATCGGGATAATATGACAAGGTCATCATTATCCGATTAAAGAGACTAGTTGCTAGTGATCCGATATATGCTTCGTACGGGGCAGACACAATTCCACCCCCAGGCCTAACATGTGACATCTGATACTGGATCGCAATACGCAATACTTGGTATACTACGCTTGATATAGATTATGTATTCCTTAAGAGAATATTTCTGGAGAATTGGGTAGGCACGGTGCTTTGCTAGAAGCCAACCATGTCTTGTAAATCGGTAAGAACGTGGTACTGGGTACGCACGAATTCGGATAGTCCGACGATCGGATTTACTGCCAACATATCCAGGAATCTCATGGGTCACTTCCCGAAGATTCACCGATGATGTTTGACTCAAGCATAATTAATCTGGGATTAATTATTAGAGAGAGAAAATTAATCTATGATTAATTGCGGCAAGAATTTATCTGGGATAAAATTCGGATAGTAGAGAGAGAATGATTAATTTAGAATTAATCGATTAAATAATATATTAAATGAAATTATATTTCATAGCGAAATTAAAATTGGATTTTAATTCGGGCGAACGAATTAATTTAGAATTAATTCGTAAGTGACTTTAATATTTAATTATGTCGCAACAGAAAATTCGTTAATTCGGAATTAATGAACCAGAGCGCGAAATGTGTTTAGCGGGCCCACTCGAATTTTGAATTTAAAGTGGGGCCCACAAGTCACATCACTTGTCAACTACACTTACTTTATGGTGATGGAAGTTAGTAGTGGTTGATGGCTTGTTTCTTACACAAGCTTATTTTATTTTGATGTGTGATTGACTTTTACTAACTTTGGAAGTTTGGTATTAGGTTAATTGTTTTTTGAAATCAAAAACACATCACTCACTCTCTCATTCTTGCCAAGGCCGATTGTACTCTCTCCCTCTCCCCTTGCCCATTGCCGAGAGTTGCTCTGAAGAACAAGGAAATTTTGTTGCAAAATTTTCATTGCTAGCACATTAAAGGAGTCCAACAAAGGTGTTAGGGAAACCATTCCCTTGAGTTTGGAATTCAAAGATCAAAGCTTGGAGCTCAACATTCATACAAAGGAGGGCTTGGAGCAATTCTCAATGAGGTAAAATTTTTGTATTCTCTACATCCACTTATCCGCTCAATGTAAGTATTTTCCGCAAACTTACTTTGTTTATTCACACAAGTTTTATGCTTAATAGATCCTTGGCATGTTCTATGAGAACCCAACAATGGTATCAGAGCCAATTTTAAGCATGAAATAATTAGGGTTCATAGACTTTATTTTGGGGATTTTGTGATTTGAGCATGATATCTTCAAATTGAATGTTTGGTTATGCTTAGATTATGATAACTTAGAGTTATGCATGATTAATTTTGAGAAAAATTGATTAGATTAATTTTCCCCAAATTAGATGCCATGGCCGAATATGATGGACCTTAGAAGCTCATTGTGTTTTTTGATTTTAGACCATTGGATGTGTTTAAATGCATGAGTATATTGATTTGTGATTTAATTTGATTGAAATCAAAATTGGATGTAAAAATGCATGAAAACCGTGAGCTATGTAAGCATGGAATGAGTTGATTTTGCTTCAATTGTGTTGGACATGAATTGAACATATTAAAGCATGATTAATTAATTAAATTGGGGTTTTGGAAATATTAATTTAACTAATTAATTATGACTAATACACTTTAATTAGAAATTGTGATATTTGGAATATTGTAATTAAATAAATTAGTCTTTAATTTTGAATTGGGCTAATGTTGTTGTATTTGGGCTTAATGGGTTTGGTTGGGCCAAGTTGGTTTAGGATAATTGGATTGGATCCAAATTGGGCCTAAAACCATACCATAAAGTCCAAATAGAATAATTGGGCCTTTAAATATTTAATTGGGCCTAATGGGCCAAAATTAATTTTATGACAAAGGGTGATTCCTTATTGGGCTTTGATTACCAAAGTCCATGCCTTAAGAAATTAATTAAAAGCCCATTGGACTTTAATTAAGTTGACATTGGATGTTAATTTGGCCTTTGAGACCTATTAAGATTGGATTTAGAATCTAAGTCTAAAAGGCACATAATTAAGTGTAATTATTTAATTTAGAATTAAATATGAATTAGTATTGAATACGAATTAAATTGGATTTAATATTGTAGTTCGATATAATTGAAGAATTCGCACTTTGAGTACTTATTCTTAAACGAGTTGGACTCGCGCAAATCAAATCGTTGTTTGAACATTGGATGATCATTAATTCAAAGATTAATTAATTGGATTAGATTGATTGGATAACATGCTTTGAGTGAATACATGGATGTATTGTATGAATAATGTATATCGGATGGATATTAGATGGGTTAGGGCAATTTTGGAAATTGTTGTAATAAATTTAGAATTTATTAAATTGGACCTGCGTGTCCAGCTTTTATCTCTTGACTATTTGTACTTCTCTTCTCACCAATTCCCCTTAATGTAAATGAGGTTTCTTTATTGTATTATGTAATTGGGTAGAAGTAAGTATAATGCTAGCCGGGGAGAGGAAATAGAGAGATTTGTTCTAGGAACAATTTGTTGAATATCCATCCGCATATCATTATTATTTATTTCGCGCCTTATTATGCTTTTAGAATGCATTCTTAAGGGTGTATGATGAGACCTAATCAAAGATAATAATTTGGTTGCCAATTTACGCGAAAAACCCTCAACAAAATATTAAGCGATTTCCTTCCATTGAGTGGTTATTTCTCAAGATCCAAGATTGGCATTGGTTTGTTGGCCAAAGTCAAGATCAATGTCCATCGCGGATGTGTTTGAACCATGAAAGCTTTGTTCCATATCGCATTTCTTGGGCAAGTTGTGATTTGTTGGCCAAAGTCAAGGTCACTTCTTGTTCATCGACATGGATTACAAAGTTTTCCCACTGTCAATGGGTCCCGCTTAACTGGAATCATTAAGCTTGTTGAGCCAAAGTCAAGGCTTAGTTAATTCAGAGGAAAAGGTTAGGAAAATATATTGGATATATTGGCATATATATTGTAGATATGTTTCGGACTTGAAGGTCCACCTACCGGATCTAGGAATTGGATGAGATCCAATTGATCTTAGAGATCTACCTAGTTAAATATCATACAGCTTGTTGGCCAAAGTCAAGGTTGTGTGTTATTTAACAGGATCCTAGCCCACTAGGAAACTAGGTTTCTCGAGTACTCAACAGAGGGTTAGAGGCTCACCGAAAAATAGTGGGAGGCCAGTATTGAATTTGCAATTTCGTTCAAATACTTGCCAAATACGCGCTTTCAAAATTATTTCATCATTTTATATATTTATTAGTTGGACTAATATTTTATTATTTTTATTGTAACAGTTGGACTGTACCCATATATCGTTAATTGAATAATTTGACTATTGCAATTAAGATGGCTGGAAAGATCGGGGTTAGAGACATTATCATGGGCGAAAATGTCTTTAATGGTGCGAACTTTCCTGACTGGGATATGAACCTCAGGATTATCCTAGGGGCCGAGAAGGTGCTTTATACGATAGAGAGACCTCTCGGGCCTAAGCCCGGAATTGAGCAGCCGCTTGAGCTTGAGCTTTGGAAGACTCACAGCGATGACAACTCAACTGCTCAATCTTTCATGCTCGCTGCAATGACCCCTCAATTTTGTCGCGAGAACAAGGGATTGGATCCATATACTATGATGGAAAAATTGAAGGACCTTCACCGATCTAACCTTAGATTGCAAATGTATGAATTGCAGAAGAAGCTTTTTCGCTCTTGAATGTCAGAGGGTACATCTGTCGAGCACCATGTGTCACAGACGATTGCTGACATCGAACAGTTGGGTCAGCTAGGCATAACCTTTAAGGCTGAGACTTCTATAGATTTGATCTTGCAGTCTCTTCCTGACAGCTGGAGCGGGTTTATCATGAACTATAATATGATGAACCAAGACCATACTCTTGGGGAGTTGATGGCAATGCTGTGTGAAGCAAAAAATGAGCTTTTAAAGGGCAAAAAGCGCGAGGCGCACTTCGCTTCGACATCTCAATCTGCCAAGGCTTGGCCAAAGGCTACTGGAGGCGTGAAGAAGAAGAAGAAGAGAAAGGGCAAGGCCAAATCATCAAAGTCTTCTGGGAAGGCAAATGAAAAATCCCAAGATATCTGCCTACAGTGTGGAAAACGGGGTCACTGGAAGCGTGACTATTGTGAGTACAAGGCGCACATGAAGGAAATCAAAGCGGGCAAGGCACCGACTTCAGGTATGTTTGTTATTGAAATAAACATGTCTACTTCTAGTTTTAAAAATTGGATTTTTTATTCTGGTTGTGGTACTCATATATGTACTGATGTGCAGGATTTGCAGATTAGCAGGAGACTGGCTTCAGGAGAGATAGACCTCCGAGTTAGAAATGGGAATAGAGTCACTGTTTTGGCTGTTGGGACCTATATTTTGGAACTGCCCTCGGGGCATGTACTTACTTTATCAGACTGCTATTATGTACCTAGTTTGACAAGGAATATTATTTCTGTATCTTGTTTAGCCCATTGTGGGTACACTTTTATATTCAGAAACACAGGGTGTTTTGTTTATAAAAAATGATATTGAGATATGTAGTGCTGATGTTAATAATGGTATTTATATTTTGAATATAATTCAATCTCAAACATATAACGTAACAAACAAAAGGCTTAAATTAAGTAACAAAGATGAAACTTATATGTGGCATTGTCGTCTGGGACACGTTAACAAGACTCATATATCCACACTTTCGAAGAATGGATACTTGGACTGATTTGATCCAAATTCATATGACGTCTGCGAATCTTTTTTATTAGGCAAAATGCCTAAAACACCTTTTAGCGGTAAAGGTGCACGTGCCACCGAACTGTTAGCCCTCGTTCATAGTGACGTATGCGGGCCCATGTCTAGCCAGGCTAGAGGTGAATTTGAATACTTTGTAACCTTTACGGATGATACATCGCGTTATGGTTATGTGTATCTTATGAGACACAAGTCAGAAACTTTTGAGAAATTCAAAGAGTTTCGACACGAAGTAGAAAAATAGACCAGGAAAAGTATTAAAACATTACGGTCAGACCGTGAGGGAGAATACTTAAGCAATGAGTTTCTTGATTATTTGAAAGAGTATGGTATTTTTTCACAGTGGACTCCTCCCGGAACACCTCAATTAAACGGTGTGTCCAAACGGAGAAACCGAACTTTGTTGGACATGGTAAGGTCTATGATGAGTCGCACTGAGCTACCACTTTCCTTCTGGGGATATGCATTGAACAGTGCAATACTTATTTTGAATAAGGTTCCGTCAAAGTCTGTTCAATAGACTCCATATGAAATATGGACAGGAAAGAAACCGGGTTTCTCATTCCTGAAGATTTGGGGATGTTGGGCATACGTTAAACGTTTAGATGGTACCAAACTAGAACCCAAATTGAATAAGTGTCTATTTGTAGGTTATCCTAGGGAAACCAAAGGATATTACTTCTACCACCCACAAGAGAACAAAGTATTTGTTGTTCTAGATGCGGTTTTCCTCGAAAAGGAATTCCTAAATGTAGTGGTAAGTGGGAGGAAAGTATTGGTGTTGTCTCTCTTCTTATAGTTTGTTTTTATTTTGGTTGTGAACTTTGATGAAAGATTGATGCATGTAAGTAAGCTTGAAATGGTTTCAAAGCTTTACTTTTGATTTTTGGAAAATCAAGTTGCCATTCTAGAGTTGGTAAGCCACTCATTGGTAACATAAAATTGTTCTAGAGTTGTTTCAAAATGGTGAGGCTAGATTGGTAAAGTATTGAATGGATTAAAGTGCTTGATTTTGTAAATTTGGTGAAATTTGACAATTTGATGAAATTGAAAAATTAGGGTTCTTAACCCACTCCAAATTTGGGGATTTTCATATATGTGATGTATTATGTTATGAATATGATGCATGTAAATTTTTGGGTTGATTGGATTTGATCTTGGCATGTTTTGAACAAAATGGACCAAAATACAATTACTTGAAAATTTGGGGTGCTCACGGCAATTACTCAAAAATTGGGGATTTATGTGAAATCTGATTTCGATGCATTATATGTGTTGAAAAACATTTTAGAAATGATTTAGAATCATCCAAAATTATATTTGATAATTTTTGGGCTAAAATAATCAATTTACAAAGTTTTTGGGCAATTCGGTAATTACCAAGAAATTTGATCTCTTGTGTAATTTTTCAGAATTTGATAATTGGATAATTAAATAAATAAGTTTATTTAATTGATCTGAGAAAAATTTTGAAATCGAAAAATTTTGATTTTCCACTATTCCGCTGCGTTACCGATATTCCCCCTTAAAACCCCATCAAAATGGTATCCGAGCGAGTCTGATTCTGTCCACCCTAATATGATTATGCCTTTTAAATTCAATGTTCAGTTTAATTTATTCTTTACTTGTTGCATGCATGTATTTATTTAATTTGATTAAATAAATTAAAAGAATCTTTTGCGGAAAATCCCTAAATAATAAGGTTTTATGTAATTTATGTATTTGATGCATATTACATGGTCCGTCTTGCCAATACGGTTTATGAATATTTTTTCCATGACTACATCCGAGACCGTGCCTCTGCTGTGAGGGTGTAGCCGATAGAGATTTATTTATACCAGATGTATGTCAGATACTAGATAAATTCAAGCGAAAGCGCAATCCTGAACGTGCCCTAGCTGTCAGGGTTGCGCAAGTAGTTTATCATTGACGAGTTTAACCTTGGTACGTCTCCTTGTGGGCCTGTAGGCATTGCATTTTTGCATGTGAAACCCGATGATGAGTCTTATTTGGAGGCATTATCTTTTAAGTCGTGGAAGCCGCGGGAAATGGACGTCGGAAGGGAAGAGTCAAGAATTGACGTTTTGTTGGATTTAGTTCACGTGTTTAGCTTCGGGTTCGCTTGTTGGACCTCCGTTTTAAAAATTATGCTCGGCCCCAAAAAAACCTGAAACCTTTGTCCTCCAAAACCACTCACCAAACCAACACAACACCTAACCCACCATCACCAAGCCCACACCCACCATCACCAAGCCCGGGCCCACCATCTAGGCCCACACGCCCATATCACCCTAAAATACCTCCAAATTAAATCAAATATTAAATTAAATATTAATTAAATAATATAATTGAATTAAATAAAATAATTAAACCATTTACCAAATTAAATAAGACATAAAATATAATTATACCAAATTAAAATATTGTAACTTCCTAACTTAAAATATTATATGCTAAATTAAAGAAATATTAAGCCTAATTAAAATCAATCATAACCAATTAAAAATATTGACTTCCTAATCTAACAAATTAAATACCGAATTAGCACCAATCAAATATTCAACCTTCCTAATTCACCAAAATTTGTCACCCCAATCAATCAAATCTTTTCCTTGTTTGACACCAAATCCAATATATTCCTTGTGAGACAAGGGGAATCCCTAGCCCTGGTCTATTTAAACAACCCTAAACCAAACACACAACAGCCCTCAATCTCTCATCAAAACCTGCACACACAGACCCAACGATTGAAGCCACAAATACTCACCAATTCAACGTAGCAACACACATGCACCCCACTCACGTTGTTGCTTGAACCCACGCCAAATTCCCCTCACTTCCCAGCCTTCAAACTCCACACTTCGCACCCCTTAATCACACAACAGCCCTCACTCCTCGTAAAAAACACTCACACACAGACTTGGCAATAAGGCTACACACACAGCCCAGCAAATCTTCACGCACCAGACTTTCAGCCACAAACTTAAACAGCACATTAATCACGCCCCATGCCACTGCCTCACGCACAAAGCCAAATAGCCTCTTCATGCTCACGCCCCTTCACACAGCCAACACACAAAGCACCCCCACTAGCCACTGACCTTGAATAATCGAGAACTGCAGCCCCTTCAAACTGCCCCTTATTCACGCCATAGCACTCATCCAGCAAGCCTCCATTGTCGCACAAAAGTCACACGTAAAACACCCCAATACAGTCGTGAAAATAAGCCTGAAACTGTTCAGAATTGTCCCAAAACTGCACTGAAAAATAGTCCCTGTAACTACCCCTAATCAGTACCCTATAATTACCCTAAAAAATGCACCCCGAAACTGCCCAAAAACGCTAAAAACAGTGACCAAACAGACCTGAAACAGTAAGCAGAAAATACAGAGAAAACAGCAGCAAAACGGAGGTCAAACAGTAGCAAAACGGAGGTCAAACAGCAAGAAAAATAGAAAAACAGTGAGCTAAGACGCTAAACCAGTGAACCGGAGAAGTTGAGGAGTGATAGCCCTTCCGACGGCCATGAAACGCTAGTCCGAAAGTCGGCAAAAAAAGGTTAGACCTGAGGGTATTTTTCACACTTGTTTTCAGTTTTATCTTTATTATTTATTGAGTTTTGTTCGCATGATTATTATGTTAAAATGCATGTTGTGGCCCTTGAGTAGATAAATATGCATGTATTACGAAATATTGTATGTTGTGGCCTTGAAATAAAATGAAAGATGTGTCAACTCTCGCGGTATATCGGATGGAAACCCGGACATAAATTTCATAGCCGATTCCGAATGGACAGTAGTATGATCTGTACTCGGGATACAACTCCACGTACCACTTGAGTAAACGGCATATTCTTTTGTTTTATGTTGCTTTGATTTATTTATTATTCGTCATTTAAATTCCGCATGTTATTTGTTCATGTAATGATGTGATCAAGCGCATGGGCTTAGTAAGTTGGATTAAAGGTCCTCTATTTTGAGGGGTTAAAATCCTTTACCACGATGTTTTGCCGCGCCAGTTGATGTATATTTGGTTGAATTTAAGTTGTGTTCAATCGGGTATACGAAGTCCGATGTTATTGTCTTTATTTTTATATGCATGATGTGATCGAGCGCATGAGTTTAGTAAGTTGGATTAAAGGTCCCCTGTTTTGAGGGGTTAAAACCCTTTACCACGATGTTTTGTCGCGCCGGTTGATGTATATTCGGTTGAATGCAAGATGTGTTCAATCGGGTATACGAAGTCCGATATCATTATCTTTACTTTTTATATATGTATTGTGTTGATTGCGCATGGGCTTAGTAAGTGTGATTAAAGGTCCTCTATTTTGAGAGGTTAAAATCCTTTACCATGATACTTTTCCGCGCTTTTAGCCCGTTATTATTTATTAGATGTCATTTATTCATCCATTCATGTATGTGTCATGTTATTTACTGCATTTTGGAGGTCGTTGCTGTAACCTCGTTCGAACGCATTTTAGAACGCCACACGAAGGCATGTTTTCTGTCTGGTCCCATCTGAACGCGTTATCAAACGCTATACGAACGCGAACCTTCTGTTTACCTTTCGAATGCGTATACGAACGCCGCACGAACGGCCACAGTAAACAGGTCCTCCTGCATCACATCACGACATGTCTATCTTAGCATATAGTTATCTCTTTTTACCTTATGCATTTGTATTACCTCTTTAGTTATCTATTTCTATTATGCGCTTAAGTGTCTTTCCTTAATATGCATGCTTGTATGAATGCTATGTGTTTGTGCTTCTGTGCCTACCAATGTGAGATTGTATGTCTTCCGTATGTCAATTTATCTTTATGCATGAATTCGGACATAGATTATATACAAATAGGTTGTATGCAAACATGAAAAATGTGTTATATGTAAACTTAGATATGAGCTTTGTACCTATGCATGCAAACTTAGGAGTAAATTATCCTTGGAAATATGTTGCATAGGCTTGGTTAGATTATTGCACAAATCATTTTATTACAAGTGGCATAAGTAAGGGACCATTCCGAACCCAATGGTTTGAGGTCTTCCCTTGCGAGGGGTGAGTGCGGCCTTAAATCTTTGTCCTGGTTCACACTGGGTGGTGACTCCATTATTCTCCGGTTTAGTCCCTCGCGGGCTACTCCGTACTCCCAACCGGGCCGCGAACCCAGAACAGCATGCGTCGCCCAGTTTCTGTGTCCCACAGTCTGGCGACTCCACTGGGGATAGAGAATCGGCCCCAAAATAATGTCTTGTAATATAATGATTTGTGCTTTAATTAACCGTGTCTACTGTGAGTTAAAAGGGGTTTAATCAAAGGCACATTGTTTAGGATGGGTAATGGTTTGGTGTCTTCCTTCACTCCCTACCTTTCTAGAAGGAAAAGCTGTGAAGGCACCTAGATAATCATCTACTTGTAGCCTATTGTGATGGACTAATTTAGAGGACTCGTTGTTTATTCCTGACACCAAGCGATAAGAGCCTAAGAGGCTTGGGTATTTAAGTGAGCCTCGCTCTACCCTCCCTCAGGGGAATCTACAACGGGAAGTCCATTTGGCAGTCAGTCACACACCATAGCTCGTTGGCACATACCTTAGTGTATAAAAAAAGGTGCGCTCACTTGGTCGCTCGAACCCTTGAGTGGGGAGACCTAGTTGTGGGTAATCCTTCGCCGGTGAGAGCCTTTGTCTACACTCTTGTGAACCCACACGTAGACCGGGGTTGTATGACCTATAACAACTATTTCCTTGTGTTTGTGGGCCATCCTCATTTGGATATAGTTGGACTTTTTGTCAGAAATGCGAACTTGCTGGGCCATTTAAACTGGGGCGAGTTCGTATCCTATGACCATTAGGCCCAAAGCTGGGGGAAACTCTGAGAATGTAAGACGTGAGGAGCCTCCGAATGGGTTGGGGGATGACATCCCCGCTTTTGATGATGATATGGCGAATTATGCCACTGGGAGAACAGTTGGGTCTCAGGTAAAATTGCAGAAACTCCGTGACCAGGTAGAGTCTGTTACCCGTAAGATGAAGGGTAATGATGAAGACTTACTAGACTATGAGGCGATGACCTTTGAGGAACAGTTGTCTGCTCAGTTCAGAATGCCCGACATGGCCAAATTTAACGGGAATGAGGATCCGAGGGTCCATCTCCGTCAATATGTTTCAGTTATGAGTTCAGTGGGTTTATCCAAGCGCCAGGTCCAGAAAATGTTCGGGATGTCGTTCGAGGGGGCACCCGTAGTGTGGTATCACAGCCTTGAGAAAAAAGTTAAAGAAGATTGGAAGAAATTGGCATATACATTTCTAAAACAGTATGTTACGGACTTGGAGATTGATTTGTCACTCCGAGATTTGGAGAACACTAAACAGAAGCCGGAGGAGAGCTTCAAGGAGTATGTAGACCGCTGGAGAGGTCAACTTTTGAAAATGCAGACTCGGCCTTCAGAGAAGGACCAGATTAAGATGATTATCAAGGGTACTAAGCCCTCAATTTATGGCAAGCTGAGGAGGATGACCTCCATGATTGTGGATTTCCAATAGTTGAGAGAGACTGTTATGGATATTGAAGAAGAGGAGGTTGAAAACAGAAAGTTTTATGGCCATAATAAAAGAAATTTTAGGGGGCATTCTGAGACCAAGCCCACTATGGCCGAGGTCGCTACCGTCAGAAATAGGCGATTCTCCAATCTTGGTAGACCTATGTCAAAGGTGCTTGAGAAGTTGAAAGGAAAATGACTCCTGAAGCCTTTAGACCCTAGACCAATCCCAAACCCTATGTCACACTACTTTGACCCGAACCAATATTGCCACTTCCACCAACAAAAATGCCATGACACTGACAACTGCCCCCGCCTTAGGCATGAAATCTAAAACCTCATCGATGCTCACAAAATACCTGACCCAGAGAAAGAACAACCCAACACACACAGAAACCCTCTACCAAACTACCACTTTGTTCCACCACCCACCTACATGATCAACTCTGGCCTACCCGAAACCTTTGTCCTCCAAACCCTCAACCACCAAGCTTGTTACATGGATGACAACGAAGAACCATAAGCCAAGGAAGAAGGCAGTGCTGCGGATGATGGAGCTATTCCTCTTAGTCTATTTGATCCAGTATTTTTTAAAGACATTGATTTTGCTTGCTTGTTCGAACTTTTTTTTCTCAACGATAATAAAGACGTTCATTTCGTTAAGCCTCTTCCTGCAATATGAGTATATTTGACAAAAGCATTAAACCTTGGTACTATGATAGTCAGCGATATTTAGAACACGAGGAATCTTCGAAAGAAGCAAGCATAAAAGATAAGATAGTCATTCAAAAAGTGAGAAATATGGGCAGTGAGACTGTCAGATTTTGAAGGGAACGAGTTCACCAGGCCGATCAATGTTGACAGATTAAAGTTGTACTTTCCCTAAGGAATGGAAGAATGGTCACCAGAGGAATTGGCAGAAGACCTAACCCAACGGGATAGAAAATTCACTCATACATGCATGCATACACGTAACCTATTTTGCATTCTTTTTTGTGTTTGTTTTGTTCTGTATTCACAGGTTTCAAAGAAGAAGAGAGAAAGCGGCAAGCCAACTAGAATCAGCAACATATGAGTAGTAGTTTCGGGGATAAATCCCAGGGTTGAGGCCCATATCAGTTTCAGTCTTGGGGATGAGTCCCAAGGGCGAGGCCCATGTCAGTATCAGTTTTAGGCGAGGCCCACATCAATCTGGGGGCGAGGGCCACACCCTTATCAGAATCAGTTTTGCCGGGTATGGAGACACATCAGTATCAGTTTTGCCGGGTACGGCACTCTGGGGACAAAGCCCACATCATTATCAGAATCAATTTTGTCGGGTATGGCATTCTGGGAAAAAGACCCACAGTTCAGGGAAAAAGACCCTTATCTCAACTCAAATCGGGAACAAGACCCACAGTTCAGGGAAGAAGACCCATATCTCAACTCAAATCGGGAACAAGACCCACAGTTCAGGGAAAAAGACCCTTATCTCAACTCAAATCGGGAACAAGACCCACAGTTCAGGGAATAAGACCCTTATCTCAACTCAAATCGGGAACAAGACCCACAGTTCAAGGAAAAAGACCTTTATCTCAAATCAAATCGGGAACAAGACCCACAGTTCAGGGAAAAGACCCTTATCTCAACTCAAATCGGGAACAAGACCCACAGTTCAGGGAAGAAGACCCTTATCTCAACTCAAATCGGGAACAAGACCCACAATTCAGGGAAAAAGACCCTTATCTCAACTCAAATCGGGAACAAGACCCACAGTTCAGGGAAGAAGACCCTTACCTCAACTCAAATCGGGAACAAGACCCACTGTTCAGGGAAGAAGACCCTTACCTCAACTCAAATCGGGAACAAGACCCACAGTTCAAGGAAGAAGACCCTTATCTCAACTCAAATCGGGAACAAGACCCACAACACAACTCAACTCAAATTAGGAACAAGACCCACAACACCACTTAACTCAGATTGGGAACAAAACCCACAATACAACTCAATTCAACTTGGGAACAAGACCCACTCGGCGGTTCGAGAATGAACCACCTCTCATCCACTCATTTCGAAGCTACATGGCAAGTTAAGTGGCAGCAGGCGAGCCAGGTAAGTAAAAATGCTTTGCATAGACTTTGATATGATTGTCACTATCACACACTGCACAAGTCCCATCAAAGTGGGGGCGACTGTAGGCATTGCATTTTTGCATGTGAAACCCGATGATGAGTCTCATTTGGAAGCACTATCTTTTAAGTCGCGGAAGCCGCGGGAAACGGACGTCGGAAGGGAAGAGTCAAGAATTGACGTTTTGTTGGATTTAGTTCACGTGTTTAGCTTCGGGTTCGCTTGTTGGACCTCCGTTTTAAAAATTATGCTCGGCCCAAAAAACCTGAAACCTTTGTCCTCCAAAACCACTCAACAAACCAACACAACACCTAACCCACCATCACCAAGCCCACACCCACCATCACCAAGCCCGTGCCCACCATCTAGGCCCACACGCCCATATCACCCTAAAATACCTCCAAATTAAATCAAATATTAAATTAAATATTAATTAAATAATATAATTGAATTAAATAAAATAATTAAACCATTTACCAAATTAAATAAGACATAAAATATAATTATACCAAATTAAAATATTGTAACTTCCTAACTTAAAATATTATATGCTAAATTAAAGAAATATTATGCCTAATTAAAATCAATCATAACCAATTAAAAATATTGACTTCCTAATCTAACAAATTAAATACCTAATTAGCACCAATCAAATATTCAACCTTCCTAATTCACCAAAATTCTTCCCCCCAATCAATCAAATCTTTTCCTCGTTTGACACCAAATCCAATCTATTCTTTGTGAGACAATGGGAAGCCCTAGCCCTTGTCTATTCAAACAACCCTAAACCAAACACACAACAGCCCTCAATCTCCCATCAAAACCTGCACACACAGACCCCACGATTGAAGCCACAAATACTCAGCAATTCAACGTAGCAACACACTTGCACCCCACTCACGTTGTTGCTTGAACCCACGCCACATGCCCCTAACTTCCCACCCTTCAAACTCCACACTTCGCACCCCTTAATCACACAACAGCCTTCACTCCTCGTAAAAAACACTCACACACAGACTCAGCAATAAGGCTACACACACAGCCCAGCAAATCTTCACGCACCAGACTTTCAGCCACAAACTTAAACAGCACATTAATCACGCACAAAGCCAAATAGCCTCTTCATGCTCACGCCCCTTCACACAGCCAACACACAAAGCACCCCCACTAGCCACTGACCTTGAATAAACGAGAACTGCAGCCCCTTCAAAATGCCCCTTATTCACGCCATAGCACCCTTCCAGCAAGCCTCCATTGTTGCACAAAAGTCACACGTAAAACACCCCAATACAGCCGTGATAATAAGCCTAAAACTGTTCAGAATTGTCCCAAAACTACACTAAAAAACAGTCCATGGAACTGCCCCTAATCAGCACCCTATAATTCCCCTCAAAACTGCACCTCGAAACTACCCAAAAACGCTAAAAACAGTGACCAAACAGACCTGAAACAGTAAGCAGAAAATACAGAGAAAATAGTAGCAAAACGGAGGTCAAAGAGTAGCAAAACGGAGGTCAAACAGCAAGCAAAATATTAAAACAGTGAGCTAAGACGCTAAACCAGTGAACCGGAGAAGTTGAGGAGTGATAGTCCTTCCGACGGCCGTGAAACGCGAGTCCGAAAGTCAGCAAAAAAAGGTTAGACCTGAGGGTATTTTTCACACTTGTTTTCAATTTTATCTTTATTATTCATTGAGTTTTGTTCGCATGATTATTATGTTAAAATGCATGTTGTGGCCCTTGAGTAGATAAATATGCATGTATTACGAAATATTGTATGTTGTGGCCTTGGAATAAAATGAAAGATGTGTCAACTCTCGCGGTATATCGGATGGAAACCCGGACATAAATTTCATAGCCGATTCCGAATGGACGGTAGTATGATCTGTACTCGGGATACAACTCAACGTACCACTTGAGTAAATGGCACATTCTTTTGTTTTATGTTGCTTTGATTTATTTATTATTCGTCATTTAAATTCCGCATGTTATTTTTTCATGTAATGATGTGATCGAGCGCATGGGCTTAGTAAATTGGATTAAAGGTCCTCTATTTTGAGGGGTTAAAATCCTTTACCACGATGCTTTACCGCGCCGGTTGATGTATATTCGGTTGAATGTAAGTTGTGTTCAATCGGGTATACGAAGTCTGATGTTATTGCTTTATTTTTATATGCATGATGTGATCGAGCGCATGGGTTTAGTAAGTTGGATTAAAGGTCCCCTGTTTTGAGGGGTTAAAACCATTTACCACGATGCTTTGTCGCGCCGTTTGATGTATATTCGGTTGAATGTAAGATGTGTTCAATTGGGTATACGAAGTCCGATATCATTATCTTTACTTTTTATATATGTATTGTGTTGATTGCGCAAGGGCTTAGTAAGTGCGATTAAAGGTCCTCTATTTTGAGAGGTTAAAATACTTTACCACGATGCTTTGCCGCGCTTTTAGCCAGTTATTATTTATTAGATGTCATCTATTCATCAGTTCATGTATGTGTCATGTTGGTTACTGCATTTTGGAGGTCATTACTGTAACCTCGTTCGAACGCGTTTCAGAACGCCACACGAACGCATGTTTTCTGTCTGGTCCCATCTGAACGCGTTATCAAATGCTATACAAACGCGAACCTTCTATTTACCGTTCGAACGCGTATACGAACACCGCACGAACGCCCACCGTAAACAGGTCCTCCTGCATCACATCACGACATGTCTATCTTAGCATATAGTTATCTCTTTTTACCTTATGCATTTGTATTACCTCTTTAGTTATCTATTTCTATTATGCGTTTAAGTGTCTTTCCTTAATATGCATGCTTGTATGAATGCTATGTGTTTGCGCTTCTGTGCCTACCAATGTGAGATTGTATGTCTTTCGTATGTCAATTTATCTTTATGCATGAATTTGGACATAGATTATATACAAATAGGTTGTATGCAAACATGAAAAATGTGTTATATGTAAACTTAGATATGAGCTTTGTACCTATGCATGCAAACTCAGGAGTAAATTATCCTTGGAAATATGTTGCTTAGGCTTGGTTAGATTATTGCACAAATCATTTTATTACAAGTGGCATAAGTAAGGGACCATTCCGAACCCAATGGTTTGAGGTCTTCCCTTGCGAGGGGTGAGTGCGGCCTTAAATCTTTGTCCTGGTTCACACCGGGTGGTGACTCCATTATTCTCCGGTTTAGTCCCCCGCGGGCTACTCCGCACTCCCAACCGGGCCGCGAGCCCGGAACAACATGTGTCTCCCAGTTTCTGTGTCTAACAGGGCCTGCCTTAGCAGTCACAATGAGAAACGGCCAGGACCGGAAACCCAAGAGTCACTATTGAGTGATTGACAAATAAGTTGTCTACCTGATGAATATACGTAGGCGAGACCGTGCCTCTGCTGTGAGTCGAAATATATTCATGGGGTCCACTTCCCATTATGTAATTCAATTTAATTATTGAATTCTATTTTTCCGTTGGGGATTACGGTATTACGTAAAATAATGGGAGGCACTGCTAAGTTTAAAAAATTCCATAACTTAAACAGTGTGTATTATTATGGAAATTGTCGTTTGTTTGTTTCCTTATTCTATTGATTATTTAGAATTGAACTTTTATTTACTGCACACATATTTTGATATGTTATCTGACTTGACTCTTGGTTGCAGTTATTCTAGAATAGGTTCTAGATACTACTAGACTAGGATATTATTAGATTGGTCTAAATCATCAGGAACTGTTGTTCCGATTTTCTTGAAAAATCAAGATGGTTAGTGACTTAGTTTTTAAGTCATGACAGATAATCTAGATAGATATCCCTTTTAGGATATAATACTTTAAAGAGAATAGTTTCTTATGCAGTAAGAATTGACTTGAATTAGTTCGTGTCTCGAGATTCTTGACTGACATTAAGAAAGCCCATTAGGTATTTGTTTATCTAGTAATGACGTTTCTTAGCTTTAATGACCTTTAGAGGCAAAGTGTCTGACACAATTTGCTAATCAGTTATTTGCAATTGTTGTGAATAGTTGAATGTAAATAGTAAAGCTAAAGAAAGGAGATGCGTATAGTTGTGTATAGAAAATATCGATTTTCGCAATACAATAACTATAGGTATTGGATATCAGATCTTCTGCCTAGTTATTTAAAATATTAGTTAATGATTGTTTTGATATTTGATATCGGAACTTGCGACTATTGGATAGTTACTTGTTCTTTATAAATAATTGTTATATATTTTAAATATAAGTAGTAGTGTCATTGACGTTGAGATAAACATTAAGAAAAATTATTCGGTAAAGGTAATAATTTAGGACGGTGCTTTATGAGATTTTATCATTTAAGCATTGGATGCTTATTCCGTATGGTAAATGATGGTTTGATACGAGATCACACCACATATCCTTATCCATTTAATGAATATTGTATTCGGGAAGGTGATTAAAATCTCGTTTAACCAATGATTTGTCATTGGACCACCAGATTTATTAAACTGATACATTAGATGTATGTAGTTTAATGAATTGTAATTGCTTAAGGTAGTTTTCTTTACTTCGTAACTTAGTTTATGAATTGTCATAACTTAGTTACGTGTTTTTGAAGGAACACATATTGAACGTCTTGAAAGTATCAAGAACTTTCAATCTGTTCTGATGAAACATAGATTGAACATTTTTGACTTATTCAAATACATTTTTGAGAACTCTATCCTTAAAATTCATTACATGTCTTTGAACTGTTCAAAGATCTTTGATACGATCAAACATATGAATTTAAAGCAATTAGTTCTAAGGTTATTCAGTGAATATGATTCTTATTCAATATGATTCTTCCACGATTCCATCTTGATGGAATTGAGTAGTGGGAGCAGTCAAATCTTATATGATTTGATTCGTTTGATATTGAATGTTACCGAATTAGTTTCAATGCTCTTAGGGATATGCTCCAATAACACTAGTTCATCTTTTAATTTAGGTTCCATTAATTTCTACAGTTACATATATGATATGTATAGATAAAAAATCCAAATCTTGAAAAGTTTGAGATTTGAATCTTTCTTTTATATAATAGTTATTTAATGGAAATTACTTACACCTCGGAGGTATAAGTAAAAGTTTATCATTTATTCTGTTTAATAGAATATTGTATTCTATTTGATAGAATATATTTCCTACAATCCTAAGTAATAAAATCATTTTATTACTTGGTGTGTAACATCGGATGTTAACAATTGTAGAAAAGACTTGACTTATTGAAGTCAAATGTGAGAATGATAAATTATAATTGGAACTACGTAATTAATAAGATGAGACAACCCTTATATATCTTCCGTACAAGAACAATAGGATAACATAATCATTTACGAGTATTTGATACTTAATGGTTCTATTGTTTTCTTACCGAAGAAAATTATCCTATAACTTATAATGGAAGCAATATTTAATATCGATTCTGGAAGTTCATCATTGAACCATAGATCTAAGATTGTTCATAGCTTACTACGATCAAGTTTTGAACTTGATTAAGCTTTAATTATGAATCAGTTCATGATTTGGGCTAATTGTTTGCGCAGCAAAAGCAGTGTGAGCTTATTAAAGGTTTGACCTTTATAGTATGACAGTGAGAAAAGTTATACTCAGTAATCTATTGTAGATTCTGAGAAAACTTGTCTCTAGTCACGCTAATTGAACAATTAAAGATATATTGGTTAATGTTGATATTAGACTGTACATTTTAGCTAAAGAATGCAAAGTAGCATTTTTGAATGACTTATTCAGATAAGAGATCAGTTGTGATTTCTTTGTTTGAAGAGTTCATTCTGGAATAGCCCTAGAGTTTGTGTTCTGCTGAGATCTCAATTTAGTGTGCTAGCTTATAGAGCCTATTATAGACTCGGATAAGTCTTCCGGAAATCCGTGTTCTCTATTTTTGATATCAGTCAGATTGTCTGATATTGTCAAAGTATAGAGAATACATATGTGATTGAAGGGTTAGTGGGAGCGTACAAATTACTTTCTAGTGTTATATATCCTAACAACATTATCATTATTATAGTAATAATGAGATGTTTGTAAGGTAAAAGGTTTACCTAAGTCTTCTTTACTCCGTGAAAGCAGTGGGAGTAGTCTCTACTATATTCGATATAAAGTTTTATATAAGATATAAAATTAAGAGACTTGTGAGATACTCATATTATTCGTGCATTAGATATGATCTAATAAAGGACACAACAAGGCTATATGTATGACAGTTAGTATAACTGTTTGACAGTTAATGTGTGTCTTGTATATAGTATTTATCTTTCGTAAATGATGATTCCTTTTTTCGAAAGAGATATTGATTAGAATGTCTAATCAATCTTATGTATCATATGATGATGACATAATGAATACTTTATTATGTGTGATTAAAGATATCGATTTCATCGTAATTGTTACGAGTTATTTGATATCCTATAGACCATAGGATGGATCTTGAAACACGTTCTTTGTTATCTTTGAGATATTAAGAACGAGTTTCTAATTCATGGAGAATACAGTCTGCAACCATTAGGGTCATATTAGTTTTGAGACTAATTATGACGTTAGACAGTCTACGTCATAAAGAGTCAGAAAAGATGTAGTGGGAGTGTCACAAAGGATTCTACTTTGTAAGTGGAATTAGATGCAACTTATGAAGTATTGACTTATGAAGTTGCATAGTGACCTGATAAATTAGAAGTTTTGTATTGCTATTGTGCTTGCATTGTCATCATAGTATTTTGGATTTGATCCTTAAATACTTGGAAAACTCAGTAGCTGTAGCACAATACTGATGTAGCATCAGAGTCATATTAATGTATAATTTAGATTCTACAAAATATGAATGATGCTGGCTATGGGAAACGATGGAGTTTGTTTGACAAACTCAATATGTTATAGCAGACTTACTTCTTGTTGCCTACCTCTTAAGTGCTAGGTGAGACTTTGAGAGACATGAGTATACGATACACATTGAGATGTGTATATGATACCGTGGATTGGCACAAGAGCAAGTGGGAGAAATTGTTGGGGTTGGTGCTCAGAGCGCCAATCTGCATCGTATTTATGTCTGATTCATGAATACGATCAATTTTGTTTTTCCATAATATTACTTATTTATGGTTGCACCTCTTTTTTTTATATACGTATTCGATCTGATTACGATTAGATTGAAACTAAATTTGGTTTAGTGATATGTATATATTAGACAAAGGCCCGATAATATATATTGCAGTACACAGTTACAAAGGTAGTTTGTAATTGACATTGGGAAGTGTCACTGCTAAATGTATATTATCAAATATAGTTCATGGTCAAGATTTACTAACACAGGTCGGTTAGTCAAATTTGTTGAGACCAGTACATGTCGTATATCGAGACTTGGTCCGATGGTTTATCCCAATAAACCATGAGTCTAGGGAGACTCGTATAGATGTGTAGGTGTTTATAATGGATAAACAATGAACGACTCACAGAACATTCTTAATGGATGGTACATCAACGTCAATAAGAATCTTCTCGGGTTGAGTAACATAGTGGTCCTTCGACTTGAGATACCACTGTGGATGTATGAGACATCTTTCACACTTAGATGGCAGTCACGTCACCGATCTATTTAGATCAGACCTCCGCCTGTTCGTTGGGTGTGGACCGATCCTCAGGATATCCTGTGTGTATCAAGATAGGATCCGTCAGTTCTGTGTACAGAGCATAGGTAGTCCATATATGATTAGCAGTCTGTTAAATCTATGGCCACAGTATACTTTGGAAGTGAGTTCCGAATGTTATTTGGAGATTGCTAATAGATACGTCGACGGGATAATACCTATAGAGATTTTACGTTTACATCTATATCTCTGGTATTATCCGGATACCTATTACGAAGGGATTATACATATGCAATGACCTCGACCTGTATGATTCAGCTAGTTTATCTGTGGTCGTCATAATTTACGGGTGGGTAAATTCTGGACACGAAATTGGATTTTGTGACGGATATACCTGAATCTATAGAGTCTCACTAGTGAAATATACTCGTAGAGCACTAGGGCAACTTTTATGAATAATGGTGATTATTTATAAAGTCGTTTAAAGGTTAAACGAAAAATACATGTGTTGGGACCCAATTGTCATTTCCTAATTTTTTGTGTATTTGCATTTAATGTTAGATTTTATCAAATACACATTAATTAATTATCAAATTGAGATATTTGACTAATATCATAAATATATATGTATTTGGATATTTATTGTAAATATAATACATATATATAATATATTTGTATTTAAATAATTATTTAATTATTTAATTTTTAAATAATTAAATTAATTAAAGATATAAATATATTAAGTTTGTGATATTTTGGGAAATGCTTTAGTTGCCATTGTTGACTTGTTTGAAATCATTAAAGTGTAATGATAAAAGCAAATGCAAGTTGATAAAGCTTTAATTAAAACAAAAGTAAAATATCTAGATATTTTATTTATTTCTTCTCACCACATTCGACCAAGGCTTATTTGGAGGAGATATAAATTGTTTTGTTTCAATTTTAGGGTTTAACAAGTTCATTTGACATAAAACAAACACAAAAGTAGTTGAGAGAAAAGCTTGAAGGCTAAAGGAAGATGACTTGGAAAATCATGGTTTTGTAAGTTTTTCTTCAAAGTCTTCAACATGAAAATTATTTCTAACATGCTTAGCATCATTTTTTGTTGCTTTGGTGTTGTCTCTCTTCTTATAGTTTGTTTTTATTTTGGTTGTGAACTTTGATGAAAGATTGATGCATGTAAGTAAGCTTGAAATGGTTTCAAAGCTTTACTTTTGATTTTTGGAAAATCAAGTTGCCATTCTAGAGTTGGTAAGCCACTCATTGGTGACCTAAAATTGTTCTAGAGTTGTTTCAAAGTGGTGAGGCTAGATTGGTAAAGTATTGAATGGATTAAAGTGTTGAATTTTGTAAATTTGGTGAAATTGGAGAATTTGATGAAATTGAACAATTAGGGTTCTTAACCCACTCCAAATTTGGGGATTTTCATATATGTGATGTATTATGGTATGAGTATGATGCATGTAAATTTTTGGGTTGATTGGATTTGATCTTGGCATGTTTTGAACAAAATGGACCAAAATACAATTACTTGAAAATTTGGGGTGCTCACGGCAATTACTCAAAAATTGGGGATTTGTGTGAAATATGATTTTGATGTATTAGATGTGTTGAAAAATAGTTTAGAAATGATTTAGAATCATCCAAAATTATATTTGATAATTTTTTGGCTAAAATAATCAATTTACAAAGTTTTGGGGCAATTCGGTAATTACCAAGAAATTTGATCTCTTGTGTAATTTTTCAGAATTTGATAATTGGATAATTAAATAAATAAGTTTATTTAATTGATCCGAGAAAAATTTTGAAATCGGAAAATTTTGATTTTCCACTATTCCGCTGCGTTACCGATATTTCCCCTTAAAACCCCATCTAGATGGACATCAAAACCGCTTTTCTTAATGGAAACCTTTTGGAGGATGTTTATATGCAATATCCTGATGGTTTTGTCGTGCCAAAACATGCAAAAAAGGTTTGCAAGTTAAATCGATCCATTTATGTATTAAAGCAAGCATCGCGTTCTTGGAACCAACGTTTAGATGAGATCATAAAAGAATATGATTTCGTTCAAAACGAGGATGATCCTTGTGTATATAAGAAGGTTAGTGGGAGCGCACTAACATTCATTATCATTTACGTTGATGATGTATTGCTTATTGGTAATGACATTCCCATGCTACAATCGGTGAAAGCTTGGCTTCCATTAAAATTCTCCATGAAAGATCTGGGAGAAGCATCCTTTATTCTGGGAATAAAGATCTACCGGGATAGATCTAGAAAGCTGCTTGGACTCTCCCAGAGCACATACATTGACAAAGTGTTGAAGATATTCAACATGGATCAGTCTAAGAGGGGACTGTTGCCAGTGTCACATGGTGTCACTCTATCTAAGGACATGTGTCCTAAAACTCAAGATGAGAGAGACAACATGAGTCGGATCTCGTTCTCTTCTGCAGTCGGATCGATCATGTATGCCATGATATGTACGCGACCTTATGTTTCGTATGCTTTGAGCATATGTAGTCGCTATCAGGCCGATCCAGGTGATGGTCACTGGGTTGCGGTTAAGAACATCCTTAAGTATCTTAGACGAACTAAGTATGCTTTTTTAATCTATGGAGATGGATAACTTGAGGTAACTGGATTTACCGATGCAAGTTTCCAAACCGATAAAGACGACTGTAAGTCGCAATTCGGGTATATATTTTGTTTGAACAACGGAGTAGTGAACTGGAAATCTTCCAAGCAAGAGATTGTTGCCGATTCAACAACAGAAGCGAAATACATCGCTGTAGCTGAGGCAGCAAAAGAGGCAGTTTGGATCCGTAAATTCCTAATTGGATTAGGAGTAGTTCCGTTAGCAGCTGAGCACGTTCCTTTATATTGTGACAATAACGGGACTATAGCAGGCTAAGGAACCGCGGTCTCATCAACGATCCAAGCATGTACTTCGACGTTACCATTTGATTCGTGAGATCATACATCGTGGTGATGTGAAGATCGAGAAGGTCGCATCAGATGACAACATTGCAGATCCGCTGACGAAGGCTATTCCTCAGCAAAAGTTTGAGCGACATGTACATAGTTCAGGTGTTAGATACTTGGGTGATTGGCTATAGGCCAAGTGGGAGATTATTGGACAATTGTGACCCATATCATCACTATTTGTAAAAGACATTGTGGTTTTTGTACAAATTAACTATGTGACAAAGGAAATTACCATTTTATCATTTTGTAATTAGATTACTTGAATATACATAAATGATAAAAGTCCTTATGATTAGTTTCAGATTATAAGATATGAGACAATATCAATCCACTAAAGGTTTAATCATTAAATATCTCTAGTCGTAGTATTATCGAGACTGGACATCGATAATGCGAAATAGACTAGTATTACACTTGTGTGCGTTATGGAAGCGTAACAGTATAGTTCTCATATATTTGGGTATTGGATACTCATACAAGTGTAATATGAGGTTCTGTTTACCGATGGTGCGAAAACAGCTTAGCTCTGGATAGACCCCTCAGAATCCCATTGGTAGTATGACTATGTGTCTATGGGAATCCGAATCAGGGTAGGTGTATTTGGTCTTAACCTGAGACTTGCATCACTAATACTTGCGACAATACGTACGCTTTGGTTTTGGTCGTCCGGGACTTTAACAGGTTATGTGTACGCCTCTTCTGGGTTTATTGAGAATCGTAGTGTATTGGGTGTGATGTCAAGATGAAAGTATCACTTCAGTCATATGGAGATGATGATCACGCAAGGATACGGAACTAGTACTCTAATATGTTGCAACTATCGGGATAATATGACAAGGTCATGATTATCCGATTAAATAGACCAGTTGCTAGTGATCCGATATATGCTTCATACGGGGCAGACACAATTCCAGCCTCAGGCCTAGCATGTGACATCTGATATTGGATCGCATTACGCAATACTTGGTATACTACGCTTGATATAGATTATGTATTCCTTAAAAGAATATTTCTGGAGAATTGGGTAGGCACGGTACTTTGCTAGAAGCCAACCATGTCTTGTAAATCGGTAAGAACGTGGTACCGGGTACGCACGAATTCGGATAGTCCGACGACCGGATTTACTGCCAACATATCCAGGGATCTCATGGGTCGCTTCCCGAAGATTCACCGATGACGTTTGACTCGAGCAGAATAAATCTGGGATTAATTATTAGAGAGAGAAAATTAATCTAGGATTAATTGCGGTAAGAATTTATCTGGGATAAAATTCGAATAGTAGAGAGAGAACGATTAATTTGGAATTAATTGATTAAATAATATATTAAATGAAATTAGATTTCATTGCGGAATTAAAATTGAATTTTAATTCGGGCGAACGAATTAATTTATAATTAATTTGTAAGCGACTTTAATATTTAATTATATCGCAACGAAAAATTTGTTAATTCGGAATTAACGAACTCGAGCGTGAAATGTGTTTAGCGGGCCCACTCGAATTTTAAATTTAAAGTGGGGCCCACAAGTCACATCACTTGTCAACTACACTTACTTTATGGTGATGGAAGTTAGTAGTGGTTGATGGCTTGTTTCTTACACAAGCTAATTTTATTTTGATGTGTGATTGACTTTTACTAACTTTGGAAGTTTGGTACTAGGTTAATTATTTTTGGAAATAAAAAACACATCACTCACTCTCTCATTCTTGCCAAGGCCGATTGTACTCTCTCTCTCTCCCTTTGCCCATTGCCGAGAGTTGCTCTCAAGAACAAGGAAATTTTGTTGCAAAATTTTCATTGCTAGCACATTAAAGGAGTCCAACAAAGGTGTTAGGGAAACCATTCCCTTGAGTTTGGAATTCAAAGATCAATGTTTGGAGCTCAACATTCATACAAAGGAGGGCTTGGATCACTTCTCAAGGAGGCAAAATTTTTGTATTCTCTACATCCACTTATCCGCTCAATGTAAGTATTTTCCGCAAACTTACTTTGTTTATTCACACAAGTTTTATGCTTAATAGATTCTTGGCATGTTCTAGGAGAACCCAACAATAACAAGATATGATATATTTCCGCCACGATGATTGTACTATGTTTTTGTGGTTTTATGATTTTTGAACTCGTCGTGATGCTTGTATAGGGCTCTGTCCAACTGCAGTAGACCGACCCGCTACCCTTCGTCGACATGAGCTTGTTTTCTTCATTGTGTGATCTTAACACGCGATTCGGAAATTGGACGCTTGTTATATTTCGTCCAGTTGAGTTGGTCCTGGACGCCTGAAAATAATTTATAAGGAAGATGGTTTTCAAATTTGATTCTATTTACAACAAAGGGTTTTATGATGAGTTTTCAAAACGATTTTAAAGTGATTGTTTATATTCTCCATGAAGATGATGTTTGTGTTTGTTTGTGTAAAATCTACATTTGTAAAGAGTAAATGGATAGATTGATCGTGAATAGTTATCTTCTTTTAAACTTGAGAATGTATGAAGTTGTTTGCACAAGATTTTGTGTTCGTTATATGTGAATGTGTATGGGCATTGATTGATGACCCCAAGTGTATAAGACAACGCATATGGATGTTTATGGATTACCCTCATGTTCTTGTGCATTTCTAAAGATATGTATGTTGCTACTGTCGATTATATGACAATCTATATGTTTGGAATATGAGTGTATGTAAGTATTGGTGTTGGAAATGTATTCAGGTTTGCGTGTAATTGTTATGTGAAGGATTTGATGATTAATGTAAGTTAAGTTTTCTGAAATTGTACATGTATATATATAAATATAATATTTGAAAGTGTATGATGAGACATATATATATGAAAGCCTTAACGTTTGAAGCGTTCGTGGACATGCACGATTATAGATAAGGATCTTATAATTGACCATATGGAATTATCAAATGATAGATCTAAAAGTATACATAAAATATGTTTGTGAATGTGCATGTGTATATCATATGTGTGCATATGTAACTCGAGGTTTGGGCATTTCAATGAAGTTTGAGTATAAGATTTTTGATTCGCATCAGATACGTTCCGAGTATGTATTTGTGACTCGAATGTTAACTGTTTGAAAGATATTTCGTATAAAGGATTTAATGCTTGATTTGTTTTAAAGAAAAAATATTCTTTTAACTTTCCGATCTGATGATATTTCAAATATTTTGAGATATTATATTTTTGTTCAAAGTTTTGGATTAGTATCAAAAAAGCTTATGAACTCAGTTTTTGGATCGAGATAAATATGTAGTTTTCTAAAATATATTATATTTAACATGGTTAAAGAATAATACGAGGTTTAAAAGTTTTTCAGACAAATAACTATATATATATATATAAGAACATATGCACATAAGTGTGACTATTTACACTAAACTTGAATTTCATACTTGCTTTTCATGATGTGAGTGGTGACTTATTGAGTTTTATAACCCACACCACATTAGTTTGCTAGTTTTACAGGTTGGCAGCCAGGTCGGTCAGCCATCATGTTTTGGATGCTTGAGCTCGAGATGAGAGATTACCCGAGTTGTAGTCAACCGTTCTAGTGTCATGAGAAATGTGTTTGTGTATGGAAGTTTATATTTCTAGGTTATGATTGTGTCACGCAATGCACGTTGTCCTATATATGTAAAGAAAGTTCTGAGTTATATATGTAATTATGGGCATGAGCTCTTAGCTATTATGATTTGATGTGTTTTGGGTGGGCCAGAGGTCCTTTTGTATGTCATGTTTAATACAGGTTGTCTAAATATGTTAGAGTTTGTCATATCTGTTTCCCGTTGGTTTGAGGCTCTGGGATATAGGTTAATCATGTCTCATGCCGGTAACATTCTGCTCCTGGTAGGATGTTACACATCAGACAACATATATTCTTCATCAGACCTCTCACTCTCAACTACACTCTCTTTCTCATCAAACCCCTCACTATCATTCTCAGCACCCACATTCTCATCACCTATATTCTCAACACTCACATTCTCATCATCCACATTCTCAACATCATTCCCATCCTCATTACAACATCATTTGTTTTCACAATCTGCGAAAAAAAACATCCTTGTCATCTTGTAATAAGTCCTTTTGAGCTTCAACATATATACGATCAAGAGTTTCATTCACCAGCTTCAGCACTTGATAAGGCAACTGCACCCATAAGCTTATCAACAGAGACTATATCAAAGAACCTTCTTACGAATAATAATACAAAGATGATACCACATCTACTTCAAATGTTATGATTTCCACAACGTCGTGTATCGTAAACAACTTCTTCATCGTAATGTCAGAATCCAGCAAACCCTTCACATTATTATTTGGGTTCGTAAACTAAAGCTGAAATTTATCTTCCGATTCAAAGCCAAACTGCTTTGCAAATTTTATTGCATCTAACTTCATTTTTCCAACAGTGTACGGTTCAGGATCTATCAGGCTTATGGGATGCCTTTTGTCCTTATATGAAATTACCAACTCTATTGGAAACAATGAACTTTGAGATAAAATTTATGCCTACAATAACAATATTAATTAATGAAAAATCACAAAACCTAAACTAAACCGTGAAAAATGAAGTGATTTCAATCTTTAACCTAACCTAAACTAAAATGCAATCAAACTTAAACCACCATTCTACAACTCTCAAAATAATATTTTTAAATGAAAAAACAGAAAAGCCCCAACATAAAACATAAATGTTCATTAACACGAAGTATCATATGAAGCCCTCTAATGCAAGATAGTTTCAAGTGATAGGCCAGAAAGCAACACACTGGAGAGCGAAGCTCTTTTTAGACCCGTGAGTGATGTTAATTTTGAGAGCAACTTCAGTGAAATTGATTTTGTGTTATTAACTGATTTTTACTGAATGTCGTCGCTGTTGAATGGCTAGAGTTCTACCATTCTCTAGTCTTGAACTTTTGCTTCATTTCTGCTTGCCACAACTTATATAAAAAAAAAAAAAATGAAGGTTATATGAAATCAAAGGAGGCTTGCTTTTTCCTCCATATTCTCACCATTCTCGTGTTACATTATAGCACTTCGTTTTAATCTTAACTCTGTATATATGAATTGTCTAAATGGCTTACAGTTCAAACGAAGTCTCGGATCTGTTATTAGCTGCGGCAGGAGATGCATGCCACAAATCATTAGCTTAGACAAGAAGCCAAAGATGCAGCTGTAAAAGCGAAAGCCAAAAAAAAAAAAAAAAAAAAAAAAAAAAAAAAAAAAAAAAAAAAAAAAAAGAAGAAATTATAATTTATTACAATATAGAGATTATTTCTATTTATAATTGACTCAAATTGGGACCAAATTTTTTTATTACTATAAAGTCATATATAGAATATTATTAAATAGAGATTCTACTCTATATGAAAACCATTTGAAATGCTGGCTTTTTGCTAGTGATTGAGCTAAGCACAATTCAGAAATTCAGAAATTTGTTTGCATCGGACAGTCGGATATCTCTACCAAATATCCGGAAATTCGATGTATGAAACAACTTTCAAAATGCATTTTGAGAATCAAATTCTCAACTATTTACATGTTGAGTGAGAAATCTCTATCCCAAACTGATTTTTCCTTTTTATTCTGTTTTAAAGCTAATAATCATTGGCTGTTCTCGTGATGAAAACCATTTGAAATGCTGGCTTTTTGCTAGTGATTGAGCTAAGCACAATTCAGAAACTCAGAAATTTGTTTGCATCGGACAGTCGGATATCTCTACCAAATATCCGGAAATTCGATGTATGAAACAACTTTCAAAATGCATTTTGAGAATCAAATTCTCAACTATTTACATGTTGAGTGAGAAATCTCTATCCCAAACTGATTTTTCCTTTTTATTCTGTTTTAAAGCTAATAATCATTGGCTGTTTCGTTCAATTCAAAATTTTATTAAAATATCTCCTATAAATTAATGGAAAGTCTAATTTATTAATGAGATAATTATTGATTTGTCCCTACTAAAATGATAAATATCAATCACTTTTTAGAAAAATCAAATCAAATTAAATCAAAATTCTAACTGAGTCCAAAATTACTGTTAACAATAATCAAT
Organism: Zanthoxylum bungeanum; assembly: GCA_019454045.1. NCBI lineage: Eukaryota > Viridiplantae > Streptophyta > Magnoliopsida > Sapindales > Rutaceae > Zanthoxylum > Zanthoxylum bungeanum. The sequence continues at coordinate 17,367 of SKCR01038506.1, read as the reverse complement.
AAAACTCGGATCCAACCTAACAAATTTTATTGCCTTCATAGGAATTACAAGTTAGATATTTATCACTATATGAAAGCAACTCAAAATCTTTCATTGATTACATGACAATTGAAAGCTTGTATACATGTACCGTAAGAGAAGATTTACCTTGCTTGCTGTAGAAGAGAGTTTTTTTAAGGGTTTGGCTCCTTGTCGGAGTATTGAAAGTGAATCTATACACATGAACAAATATTGTGATACATCGATGATTGGGTTTATGTACAATCGACATTTGCAAACCTGAGACTTCTTTTATTCTAAAGCAAGCCTCACAATGCTAAGTAACACTGCTTTACATCAATCCCTAACCCTAGGATGAATATACACCTTATTCCATATCAAACCTGATTTTAAAACATAAAATGCTATGCAACTTGCACCGACAACAACTACTCGATTGAGTAATTTATGTGCAAGTAGAACATTATTGAGCTACAAATGCAGGAAACAAGAAGTTTCCTTGCTGGATCATAGCATGATTATTGTATGCAGCATATAAAGTTGAAGGTGACGGAAGGTAATGGAAAACAATTACTTGAGACCTTTTCTGCAAATTAGGCCAGTAGGAAGCCATTCTCATCCAAATATGATACCACAGTTTCAGCCATATCAACTGGGGAAGGACAGTTCTTTCCCTTCTGTTTTAGTACCATCTGCAAAATATAATGCTTTAACTTCAATTATATGAATATTCCAGAGGAAAGAAAAGAAATGTATGACCAATTGATCTTGAAGAAGTTTATTGTAATTATCCTAGACACCTTCAGTCCAAAAGATCGATGCTTCAGATCAATTGGGTTAGACAAACAAAAGAAAGCCATGATCAGATACTTCCAACTGGATTATACCATTCCTACGCAGATGGTAGCCATTTCCTCATACAAACGTTGGTAACTGAGGTTAGAGATGCACGCGGGTTACTTGAAAAAATTTAAGGACAAGTGTTGTGTTTTTGTTACAATCTTATATCAAAATCAACCATTTAGATGTGTGTCCATGTTTGTGCAAGTTCAAATCTACACCAAACATATGCATACCTACCCACCTCACAGTTCAGTGGTGGTTCATATGGATCATCGATCCCAGTGAAACCTGCAAGGCCATTTTCAAAATTGAGAACCAATACATCTGATAAGACAAAATCAGCCAACATTCTGGCACATTTCAAATACGGATTAGAAAGTACCCTTTATCTTCCGTGCTCTTGCAAGCTTGTAAAGGCCCTTGGGGTCCCTTGCCTCACACACTTGAAGTGGCACATCCATGAACACCTGTCAGAGGTAAGTTTTGTTAATTTTTACAGCAACGGTAAATCTTATTCAGTTTAACAGTCATTTACTTCATTCCAATTCAAAGCATATTTAAAATATTACGTTGAGCACCATGTACCTCAATGAAATCTCCTTCTGGCATTATCGAACGGCAGGCATCACGGTCTTTTCTGTAAGGAGAGATCAAACAAGCAATGCAAATAACACCAGAATCAGCAAAGAGCTTTGCTACCTCTCCTGAAAACACAAAATAGCAGATCATGAGAGGAGAATAAAAAGAAATTAATGAAGAAAAAAGTATGAAACAAACAAAGACATACCAATCCTGCGAATGTTTTCCACACGATCTTCTGCTTTAAAACTTAGGTCACGGTTCAGTCCATGCCGGCAGTTGTCCCCATCAAGAATGTAGGTCAGCTTTCCTCTAGAATGCAAGGCTTTACTCAGAGCACAGGCCAAGGTGCTTTTTCCTATAATCAGAATCTAAAATATTAGAGATTTTAGAGAGAGAAAAGAGAGATGACATAGAATTCACAGTAAACTCAAAGGTTCTTAGATAAAAAAGGAAGTTCACACAGTGGAAATGAGGATGGAAGGGTGGGAAGAAGAAGATTAAACGAGGGTAAAAAGGATTGTTGACAATTGCGTGACATGTCAATTTTTACCACCCTAAAACCATATGATTTATTCACCAAGTCAAAGTCAATTGGGCTATTTTACTTGTTTTTACATATTTGATGCAGATTAGGAGCATAACGGGCTTTATTGGAAGGTACGACAAAAAACATGAAGAGCGGATGTCAATCGGCATCGGCTCAAGATTAAGCATTGAAGACCCTAGTGGCGAAACTCTTCAAGTGGCGCGACACTCTCCAAACAGCATCTGGGCACCACTACAAAATGCGGAATGGTGCATCATTCATTGTCAGTAGCGCGACACAACTCACCTAGTGGCGCGCCATTGATAGGAACAATCTTGTCTTCAGAAGGAAAGTCTCCCTGCATTAGCTATTTAAAGCCCTGACTTCTACAACCCTAGGGGTCCAAATTTAGAGAGAGAAATAGAGAATGAAGACCTTCACAAGGCTTGGATCAATCATCAAGAACTTCTAGGGTTTATTATTAAACTTTCTTTTTATGATTTTTGTTTCAATTATGTCTATGAGTAACTACTCTTTTAGCTAGGGCTGAGATTGTAGCCTTGCTATGAACTTATAATTATATTCTAGAATGTTTTATTCATGGTTTGATTTTCTCAACTGTTGAATATTGTTGTGCTATGTTTATTGTTAGATTCATTAATCTTGATTTGGCTACCACTGTTAATGAATCCGTGTAATGCCAATTGGATAGACATTCTGTCCAATTCGAATTTAGCACCTTGCAAACAATATCATGGATGTCTAATCATAGATAACCAACACAGATTAGGGTTCATGTGGTAATGATAATTTGCGGCTAAATTCATCATGATCTTAAGAAGGGGAAAATTGTTTGACAACAAGACATTACGATTAAAAGTGCAAAAAAGTGTGCTTAAGCTCGGGAAAAAGCCTGGTCTCAATGCTTTTCTAGATCAAGATAGAGCACGGTGCTCTGGGCACACCTTAGGCGCAAAAAAAGCCCAGACGCAAGCGCACTTCAATTCAACGTGTCGCCGATAAAAAACCTGCCGGTATCGACGTCGTCACCCCGATCTTTTCATAGGAAGTACTCTCAAGGAAAAACCACATTACTTCAGCAAGCCGCCACGTGCCACTTCTCCAGGTGCGTCTATGCTCACTGAAGCCCAGGCGCAGACATTGTGCCCATGTGCGGCCAGCGCACTTGTTAACACTGCAATGAGGTGGAAACTCTTGTAAGAAAGACATCTGAAACTGCTTCTTCGGATCTGGCAACATCAAAAGATCATCACCGAAGGAACTAGAAGAAAGTAACCCACTAGCCTACTTTCCAAAGGCTCATTTCCCTCAAAGGTTGGCAAAAGCAAAGAAAGAGAATTCAACATGTGAGATTATGGAGTTGATGCTATTAAACAAGTTCCTTTGTATGCCAAGTTTTTAAAGGATCTTTCCACTAAAAAGAAAATTTGCATGTCCTTACGAAAGCATTTTTAACATAAAAAACTAAAAATACACTTCAATGCAATATCCTACCAAAATTCAAGGATCCAGGTTCCCCCATTATCTCATGTGTCATAGGAAACCAATTTTTTGATCAAGCATTGTTGGATTTAGGAGTTGGTGTTAATCTTTTGCCATATGCAACTTGGGATAGGTGAATTAAGACCAACCCCTATGGTTTTACCACGTGGTATTGTGGATAATGTTTTGATACAAGTTGAAAAATTTTATTTTCCTGTTGATTTTATGGTCATTGATACTGAACCTGTACAGGATCCTAAAAAGCACACCCTTGTTATTTTAGGTCGCCTTTTCTTGGTAACAGCTAATGCTTAATTGCAGGAAGGGAAACATGCAGCTATCCTTTAGAAAAAAGACTATTGAATTAATATTTTTAATGTTATCAACCAGCCACATGAGGATGATGAATTTATAGAAGTGAACATGATAGAAAAATTTGTAGAAAACTCATTTGTTACTAATCAAGTCATGGATAAAACTAATTGTAAGAAAATGATAGAGCCACTTCCTCTTTATGAGAAGATCCACCCTTCTCCTGAAACACCACCGAACTTGGAGATCAAAGCATTACCCAACACACAGGAATACGTATTTTTAGATCACAAAGGGGACATAGGATAGACCATTGCTGATATCAAAGGAATGAGGCCAAATTTCAAGGATCTTGGGAATGATCTTTCCAGGGAATCTCCACTCATCCTAAAGCCTCCTTGAATAATCTTGGCAGAGAAGTCTAGCTAAAGACTATAAACCAAACGTTTCTTGGGAGGCAACCAAAACTTTTTAAACTTTTTTGTTATTTTATTTTATTTTATTTTATTTTCTTGTTCTTTATTTTTATGTGCTTCAGTTTTTTTTTAGTCTTCTTTTTTAATCTAGGTTTTTGCACAGGTTTGGGGGACGACACTTTTGTTTTGTTCTTCAGCAGTTATCAATCTACATCTTCACGCGCAAACGTGGGGAGTATCTATTTTCCCAAACTCTTATTTTTTTCATCAAGGACAATTTTGATTTAAATTGTGGAGTTGGGAGTAGAAAATTTTTAGTTTTTCTTTTTGTTTTTATGCCTTTTTGAGTCTTGTTTTGGTTCGATTATCAAAATTAGTGTTGCTAAAGGCGTACGGCGCACTAAGGCGCAAAGGATCCTAGGTGTTGGGGTTTTCGTTGTAGAAATGCGGTTTAGGCGAAATCGTAATTTAACTTTTCAAATAAATTACTTGATATCTTATATCAATAATTTATTCATATTTCACCTAAATATATTTTTTCGTTATCAAATAACAACATAATAAATTACGAAAACACGATGAAAGTTTTACGAAAACGATTTTTCGCAAAACCGCGCAAAACGACTCACTAGTCGAACCGATCAACTGGGCCCCATGCGGGGCTGCCCCAGTCACCTCAACAATGTCCGGTCAATTCATGAGCTGACCAAACAGTGAGCAGTTCACTGTTTGGTCAGTTCATGCCTGGTAACACCATATCTCAGTGAATGTTACAAAATGTCCTAAGTCGAGTAAAGAGGATCAAGAGAAGTGTAGAAAAATCATTTTAGAGGCAAGGAATAATACGAAAAGAAAAGAAAAGCGGAGCATGTGAGTGAGATAAAGCAAAGAGTTCATATTGGGAACAATAAAGAAGACGAAATTTGCGAAGTACACGAAGGGTTAGATTCAAGACTCCTTCGGCATCGCGGCCTTTTGGATAGGTAGACAGTGGCAACCCCTTCTGATTCTTCAGTAAGTGATGGTAAAACAATGCGGCAACAAAATATTAATGAAATACTTTTTAAAGAAAAGACACATAATGTGAAGCGATTTGTCGCTAAGTGGGTTTATGAATCTGATATTCCTTTCAATGTCATTGACAATGATAGCTGGATAGCCATGACAGAGGCAATTAGTCAATTTGGACCGGGTTTCAGAGGTCTAAGAAAATATGAATTGAGAGAGCCATTATTGAAAGAGAAGGTTGAAAGTCTTAAAGTTTCTCTACAACATGAATTGGAGTGGAATGAGAACGGGTGTTCGATCATGACAGATGCTTGGAGTCACAGGAAAATGAGAAGTTTAATGAATTTGTGTGTTAATTGTTCAACAAGTACCACTTTCCTTTCTTCCAATGAAAGTTCCGATGTGGCACATACTGTTGAGCACAATTTTTAGTATGTTATGAAGAGTATTGAACAAGTTGGAGCGGAAAATATGGTTCAAGTGGTAACCGAAGATGACTCAAACAATACGGCCGCGAAAAGTTGATGAAGGCGAAGATGCCAAATATTTTTTCCGAGTTCGTGTGCTACTCACACCATAAACCTCATGCTTGAAAGTATTGGGAAATTGCCGAGGTACAAAAAAATCATTGATAGTGCCAAGGCTTTCACCATTTTTGTCTATGCCCATCACAAGACTTTGTCCAAAACCAAAGTATACTGATTGTCGCAAGTATTAGCGATGCAAGTCTCAGGTTAAGACCACATACAACTACCCTGATTCGGATTCCCATAGACACATAGTCATACTACCAATGAGACTCCGAGGGGTTTATCCATAGCGAAGCTGTTCCCGGTCCAACGGCTAACAGAACCTCCTATCACACTTGCATAAGTATCCAATACTTAAATATATGAGAACTATGCCGTTAAGCTTTCATAACGCGCACAAGTGTAATACTAGCCTATTCCGCATTATCGATGTCTAGTCTCGATAATACTACGACTAGGGATATTTAATGATTAAACCTTTCGTGGATTAATGCTATCTCATAGCTTATTAATCCGGTACTAATCATATGGACTTTTATCATTTATATATCCAAGTAATCCAATTACAAAATGATAAAAGAGCAATTTCCTTTGTCACATAGTTAATTTGTACAAAAACACTATGTCTTTTACAAATACTGATGTTATGGGTCATAATTGTCCAACAATCTCTCACTTGGCCTATAGGCAATCACTCAAGTGTCAAACACCTGAACTATGTACGGGTCACTCATGCTTATGCTGAGATATCGCTTTCGCTAACGGATATGCAAGGTTATCATCTGATGCGATTTTTCGATCTTCACATCGCCATGCTGTGTGATCTCTCGAATCAGATGAAACCATCGAAGTACATACTTGGATCATTGATGGGATCGTAATTCCTTAGCCTCCGCTGTAGCCTAGCTCAGCTGCTAACAGAATTACTCCTAATCCAATTAGGAATTTTATAAATCCAAAATGCTTCTTTTGCTGCCTCAGCCGCAGCAATATATTCCGCTTTTGTTGTTGAATCGGCAACAGTATCTTGCTAGAAAGATTTCCAGCTCACTGTTCCGTTGTTCAAACAAAATATGTACCCTTACTGTGACTTATAGTCGTCTTTATCGCTTTGGAAACTTGCATCGATGAATCCAGTCACCTCAAGTTCTCCTTCCCCATAAACTAAAAAGGCATCCTTAGTTCCTCTAAGATACTTAAGGATGTTCTTAACATCAATCCAGTGACCATCACCTGGATCGGCCTGATTGTGACTACATATGCTCAAAGCGTATGAGACATCAGGTCGCGTACATGTTATGGCATACATGATCGATCCGACTGCTTAAGCGAACGGGATCCGATTCATTGAATCTCTCTCATCTTGAGTTTTAGGACACATGTCCTTAGATAGAAAGACACTATGTGACACCGGAAGCAGCCCATTCTGGGACTGGTCCATGTTGAATCTCTTCAACACTGTCAATGTACGAGTTCTCGGAGAATGCCAACAACTTTTAGATCTATCCCAGTAGATCCTTATTCATAGAATAAAGGTTGACTCTCCCAAGTATTCCATGGAGAATTTTAATGAAAGTCAAGCTTTCACCGATTTTAATATGGGAATGTCATTGCTTAGAAGCAATACATCATCAACGTATAGGACAATCATTGTCAGTGCGCTCCCACTAACCTTTCTTATATACACAAGAATCATCATCGTTTTGAATGAAACCATATACCATTATGATCTCATCAAAACGTTGGTTCAAAGAACGCAATGCTTGCTTCAATCTATAAATAAATCGATTTAACTTGCAAACCTTGTTTGCATGTTTTGGCACGACAAAACCGTCAGGCTGTTATATATAAACATCCTCCAAAAGGTTTCCGTTAAGGAAAGCGGTTTTGACGTCCATCTGCCATATTTCATAATCGAAATATGCAGCAATAGCAAGCATTATCCGAATAGATTTAATCATGGCAACGGGTAAAAGGTTTCGTCGTAATCAACACCATGTCGATGACGATACCCTTTCGCTACAAGCCTAGCTTTGTACGTTTGTTTGTTGCCATCCATGTTTGTCTTCACCGTAAAGACTCATTTGCTACCAATAGGCACAATGCCTTCTGATACATCAACCAGTGTCCAAACTTGATTGTATACACGGAATTCATTTCGGACTTCATGGCACCTTGCCATAAAGCGGATTCGATACCTTGTATCGTTACCTCATACGTAGTCGGTTCATAATCCTCAATAAGATTGATATTTTCATGAGGTGAGATTAGAAACCCATACCTCTAAGGTTGTTTTCTGACTCTCCGACCTACGCGGTTCTTGTGTATTAGAAAATTGTGGAACAGTTTCATCCCTGATGAACTGTTCGTGTTCCGTGAGGGGATCGGTGCCTGGAACAGTATCACTCTGATTTTCATCGAGTTCTACTTTCCTCCCACTTGCCACTGCATTTAGGAATTACTCTTAGGAAAACCGCATGGAGAGCAACAAATATTTTTGTTCTCTTCTGGGTTGTGGAAATAATATCATTTGGTTTCCATAGGATAACTAATTACAAATAGGCACTTATCCGATTTGGGTTCTAGTTTGGCACCATCCAAACGTTTAATATATGCCCAGCATACCCAAATCTTCAGGAATAAGAAACCCGGTATCTTTCCTGTCCATATTTCATATGAAGTCTGCCCAACAGACTTTGACGGAACCTTATTCAAAATAAGTATTTCACTGTTCAATGCGTATCCCCTGAAGGAAATTGATAGCTCAGTGTGACTCATTATTGACCTTACCATGTCCAACATAGTTCGGTTTCTCCGTTCGGACACACCACTGAATTGAGGTGTTCCGGGAGGAGTCCACAATGAAAGAATACATACTCTTTCAAGTAATCGAGAAACTCATTGCTCAAGTATTTTCCACCACGGTCCGAGCAATGTTTTAATACTTTCACCGATCTGTTTTCCTACTTCGTGTCGAAACTCTTTGAATTTATCAAAAGTTTCCGATTTGTGTTTCATAAGATACACATAACCATAACGCGATGCAACATCTGTAAAGGTTACGAAGTATTCATATTCACCTCTAGCCTAGCTAGATATGGGCCCACTAGGTCACCATGAACGAGGACTAGCAGCTCGGTGGCACATACACCTTTACTGCTAAAAGGCATTTTAAGCACTTTGCCTAATAAACAAGATTCGCAGACATCATATGAATCAGGATCAAATCCGTCCAAGTATCCACTATTCGAAAGTGTGGATATAAGAGTCTTGTTGATGTGTCCCAGACAACAATGCCACAGATAAGTTTTATCTGTGTTACTCAATTTGAGCCTTTAGTTTGTCATGTTATATGCTTTAGATTCATTTATATTCAAAATATAAAGACTATTATTAACATCTACTGTTCATATCAAAATGTCATCTTTATATACAAAACACCCAGTATTCCTAAATACAAAGGTATACCCGCATCGGGTTATACTAGATACAGAGATGATGTTCCTAGTCAAACTAGGTACAAAATAACAATCACCTAATGTAATTACATGTTCCAAGGACAGATTCAAAACATAGGTCCCAACGGCCAAAACAGCGACTTTCGTCCCGTTTCTGACTCGTAGGTCGATCTCATCTGAAGCCAGTCTCCTGCTAATCAGCAGATCCCGCACATCAGTACATATGTATGTACCACATCCAATATCAAAAATCCAATTTTTAAAACCAGTAGTGGACACGTTTATTACAATAACAAACATACCTGAAGTCGGAGCCTTATCCGCATTCACTTCCTTCATGTCTGCCTTGTCCATACGACAGTCTCTTCCAGTGACCCCGTTTGCCACAGTTTAGGCAGACATTTTGGGATATGTCCTTTGTCTTCCCAGAAGACTGACGATTTTACCTGTCTTTTTTCTTCACATCCCCAGTAAGATGCGCCTTGCGCTTCTTGCCCTTTTGGAAGCTCTGGCTCTGCCTCCTTGAGCATAGCCATTAACTTTCCAAGAGTTTTTCTCTTGGTTCATGGTGAACCCGCCCCAGCATTCGGGCAAAGATTGTAAGATCAAATCTATGGAAGTCTCGGACTCGTAGGTAATGCCCAGCTAACCTAACTGTTCGATGTCAGCAATCATCTGCGACACCTAGTGCTCGACAGATGTACCCTCTGACATACGCGAGCGAAAGAGCTTCTTTTGAAATTCATACTTCTAAGATCTACGGTTAGATCTATGAAGATCCTTTAATTTCAACATCATAGTATAAGGATCGAATCCTTAGTTCTGACGACGAAATTAAGGAGTCATTGCGGCAAGCGTGACGGATTGAGCACTAAAGTTATCATCACGATGAGTCTTCCAATGCTCTACTATTTGCTCAACTCCGGGCTCAGGTCCGAGAGGTTTCTCTATGACATAGAGTAACTTCTCGGCTCCCAGGACTATCCTGAGGTTCATCTCCCAATCTGGAAAATTGAAGCCGTTAAAGACATTATCGCCCATGATGATGTCCCTAACGCTGATCTTTCCAGCCATCTTGATTGCAACAGTCCAATTATCCAATCAACAATTTCGGGTACACTCAAAATGTAATGGTTACTATAGTCCAACTATATAACCAACTACAAGTGGAGTAGTATTTTAAGTACAGTCCAACTGTTCATAGAAAGCAATAAAAGATATTAGTCCAACTAATATGTATTTATAACAACGATAAATAATTAAAAGAGCGTGTGTAAGCAAGTATTAAACGAAATTGCAAATTTAATACTAGCCTCCCACTATTTTTCGGCGAGCCTCTAACCCTCTGTGGAGTACTCGAGAAACCCAGTTTCCTAGTGGATTAGGATCCCGTTAAATAACACACAACCTTGACTTTGGCCAACAAGTTGTATGAAACTTAACTAGGTAGATCTCTAAGATCAATTGGATCCCATCTAATTCCTAGATCTCGTAGGTGGACCTCCAAGTCCAAAACATATATCCAATATATTTCCTAACATTTTCCTCTGAATCAACTAAGCTTTGGCTTTGACTCAACAAGCTTAATGATTCCATTTAAGCATGACCCATTGACAGTGGGAAAGCTTCGTAATCCACGTCAATGAACAAAAAGTGACCTTGACTTTGGCCAACAAGTCACAACCGCCCAAGACATGCGATATGGAACAAAGCTTTCGTGGTTCAAACACATACGCGATGGACATTGATCTTGACTTTGGCCAACAAACCAATGCCAATCTTGGATCTTGAGAGAGAACCACTCAATGGAAGAAAACGCTTAATATTTGAGTGAGGGTTTTTCGCATAAATTGGCAACCAATTTATTATCTTTGATTAGGTCTCATCATACACCCTTAAACATGCATTCTAAAAGCATAATAAGGCGCGATAAAATTAATAATGATATGCGGATGGATATATAATACAATTTGTTCCTAGAACAAATCACTCTCTATTTCCTCTCTCCCGCTAGCACTTTACATTCTTCTACCCAATTACATAACACTAAAAGAAACCTCATTTGCATTGAGGGGAATTGGTGAGAAGAGAAATACAAAGAGATAAGGAGGTGAAAGGCTGGACGCGCATGTCCAATTTAAATAAATTCCAAATTTACAACAATTTCCAAAATTGCCCCCACCCATCTAATATCCATCCGATATACATTATTCATATAAATACATTCAAGTATTCACACAAAGCATGTTATTCAATCAATCTAATCCAATTAATTAACTTTGAATTAATGACCATCCAATGTTCAAACAACGATTTGATTTGCGCGAGTCCAACTCGTTTAAGAATAAATACTCAAAGTACGTATTCTTGAATTATATCGAATTATAATTTTAAATCCAATTTAAATTGTATCCAATACTAATTCATATTTAATTTCAAATTAAATAATTACACTTATTTTAGTGCCTTTTAGACTTGGATTCCAAATCCCATCTCCAATACTATTTAATTAAAGTCCAATAGGCTTTCAATTAATTCTTTAGGCATGGGCTTTGGCCATTATGGATCAAACCCAAGATGTCAAGGCCCAAGTTAGGAATCACCCTATGCCACAAAATCAATTTAGGCCCAAATAAATTATTAAATGCTCAATAGTCATATTTGGACTTTATGGAAATGGTTTTAGGCCCAATTGGATCCAACCCAATTGTCCAAAACCAAACTTGGCCCAACCAAGCCCATTAGCCCAAATATAACAAAATAAATTAATACATTATTCCAAATTACATATTAATCCAATTCAAGTGTAATTAACATAATTAATCAACTAATCTAATGTTTCCAAAACACTAATTAATCCAATTAATCATGCTCATTAATTCCAATTCATGTCCAACACAAATTGAAGCAAAATCAATTCTACAACATGCTTAGGCTCACGGCAATGGCAAAGAAATTATCATGCAATTTGATTTCAATCTAATTAAATCAACATTTAACATACATTTCATGCCAACAACACATCCAATTGCTAATTTTCAAAAAATCATCATGAGCACATACTAGGGTACATTCGGCCATGGCAAAGGAATTGGGGATTTTGATACAATCAATTTTTCTCAAATCCTAAGATGCACAAATCCAATTCATCATCATCCAAACACAACCACACAAACAATTTAGGCATTTACAAGCTCCAAGCATAAAATCCCAAATTAAAGTCATGAACCCTAGAATCCAAATCATGCTTAGATCTCGCTCTGATACCATTGTTAGTGTTCTAGACATGCCAAGGATCTCTAAGAACGATTTGTGTATGAATAAATCAAAGGGAGTTGCAGAATACTCACATTGATCGGCTTTGAAATTTTCTAAAAACTCCATGGATGTAGAAGCTCGAAGCTTTCTTTGTTGTTCCAAACTCATGGGTGAGTTTCCCTATCACCTTCAAGAGATTCCCAAGTGCTAGCTTGCTTGAAATTTTTGCAACAAAAACTTCCATGGGTAAGAGAGGCTCACGGTTTTGTGTAAGAAAAGAGAGAAGATGAATAGTTCCCAACCTTCCAAAAGTTTTATTTTCTTGTTTTAAAAACATGTGTTTATTGTGTGTTAAAGTTGTCTTTTAAATTGTCAACTACTACAATCACCAATAGTGACTAGTGATGTAAGTCATTGGTCTCACCCATTTAATTACAAATCTAGTTGGCTTACACAACACACTTTGGGCCCGGTTTGTTTAATCCGACTAACCGAATTTCTGTCGCTATGTAATTAAATCCAATTTAATTAAATAATAATGCCTCGCAAAATTATTACGAAAGTCGCTTACGAATTAATTCAAAATTAATTCGTTCGCTTGAATTATAATCCAATTTTAATTACGTATTGAAATCCAATTTCAATTAATATATCCGATATATTATTTTAGCCCAATAAATAAATTAAATAGTAAAATCCAATTTAACTATTAAATTTATTTTACCGATTAATTCCAAATTAATTGCGTTCTCTCTTCTTCACGAATTAATCCCAGATTAATTCGTGACGTAATTAATCCCAGATTAATTTTTTGTCTCATAATTAATCTCAGATTAATTCTTGTCGTAATTAATCTCAAATTAATTTTCTCTCTCATAATTAATCCCATATTATTTCTGTTCGAGTCAAATTTCATCGGTGAATCTTTGGGAAGCGACCCAAGAGATCCATGGATATGTTGGCAGTAAATACGGTTGTCGAACTATCCGACACATGCGTACCTGGTACCACATTCTTACCGATTTACAAGACATGGTTGGCTTCTAGCAAGGCACCATGCCTACCCAATTCTCCAGAAATATATTCAACATGGAATATATATAATCTGTATCAGGCGTAGTATACTACGTATTGCGTAATACGATCCAGTATCAGATGTCACATGCTAGGCCTAGGGCTGGAATTGTGTCTGCCCCGTACGAAGCATATATCGGATCACTAGCAACTAGTCTCTGTAATCGGATAATCATGACCTAGTCATACTATCCCGATATCTGCAGCATTTAAGAGTACTAGTTCTGTATCCCTGCGTGATCATAATCTCCATATGACTAAAGTGATACTTTCATCTTAACATCACATCCAATACACTACGATTCTCAGTAAACCCAGAAGAGGCGTACACAGAACCTGTTAAAGCTCCGGACGACCAAAACCAAAGTATATTGATTGTCGCAAGTATTAGCGATGCAAGTCTCAGGTTAAGACCACATACACCTACCCTGATTCGGATTCTCATAGACACATAGTCATACTACCAATGGGACTCCGAGGGGTCTATCCAGAGCGAAGCTGTTCTCGGTTCAACGGCTAACAGAACCTCCTATCACACTTGCATAAGTATCCAATACTTAAATATATGAGAACTATGTTGTTAAGCTTCCATAACACGCATAAGTGTAATACTAGCCTATTCCGCATTATCGATGTCCAGTCTCGATAATACTACAACTATGGATATTTAATGATTAAACCTTTTGATATGATACATGGAGCATCAAGAAAACAAGCCTCAAAGTATAGATCCAAGCATCCAAGGATGAAGCCTAATAATCCATTCAAGTTATTTGGCAATGAAGGGGTCGAAAATATACAAGCGAAGGTCTCCTAGAGGGGGTTAATATTAGTGTTTATTTTAGAGTGGGTCGACTGTTAGGGGCCCAAGATTTTATTTGTAATAAGGATTATTACCTAGGGTTATTTCTGCTTTTTAACATATTAGAATTAGGGTTCCCATTGTACTATTTAAACAAGCTTTTCATTAATAAAATGCATGAATGTTTTAACCAAAAAAAATTAATATTGCCGTCAGGCACATTGGTGGTGAGGCCGTGATGGCTAACCATGAAAGGGTGGATTCTCTTCAAAAACTTATCAAAGGGGTTGCTGTCATTTGTTGCGTTTCAAGCAATTAGGGGTTCGTGAGGCTTTGTTCTTCACGGGTTTCTAATCTCCAAACCTCGTTATGCTTTCCTGGGCGCTCATAACAATCTTTTGTGGGTTTCACAGGCTTTGTTCCTGCGGGGTTCACATGAGTTGCGTGGATAACAATCTTTTGTGGGTTTGTCTAGCTTTGCTCCAAGCAGGTTTTCATCACCTTTCATGGATTAATACTGTCTCATATCTTATTAATCTGGTACTAATCATATGGACTTTTATCATTTATATATCCAAGTAATCCAATTACAAACTGATAAAAGAGCAATTTCCTTTGTCACATAGTTAATTTGTACAAAAACACCATGTCTTTTACAAATAGTGATGCTATGGGTCATAATTGTCCAACAGAGGGTGCTTAATGGTGATAGAAAGCCATCCATAGGCTTTGTATATGGAGCTAAAGAAGGTAAAGGAAGAGATAAATGAGGCATTAAACAATATTGAGAATAATTATCGGTCAATCTTGGAGATTATTGATAGCAAAATCGAAGGTTGGCTTGATACTCCATCATTGTGTCGCTTATCTATTAAATTCTTACTACTATTATAAGGATATAAGCATTGAATATGATATGAATGTAATGGACGAGGTATTTACGGTTGTGGAAGCTTTCTTTCCCAATGACATTGATATGCAAAGTAAGGTCATAAATGAGGAGTTGGCTTCATATTAGACAAAAGATGAAGCTTTTGGTAGAGAAGTAACGGCAAAAGCATGCCGGGAATCTATTGATGTTTTTAGTCCTGGTAAAAACAAAGTATCCATTTAATCATTTGAATTATTTAGTATAATATATAAGATTTAATCGATTTCATTTAAATTATTTATGTTAATTTTTAGTTTCATGGTGGCGTACATATGGACATCATACACCTAACTTACTAAAAATGGCAAAAAAGATACGTTCATTAACTACTAGTTTATCCGAGTGCGAACGAAATTGGAGCATTTTTGAAGGGGTAAGTATTTAATATTAATTAAATATTTAATTATTTTTTATTTTAATTATTAATTTTAATTGATTTATTTAAATTATTTATGTTGATTCACACGAAGAAAATGAATAGAATAGATATATATTCCAATTAAACAATCTAGTCTTTCTGTCTTTGTTTCCTTTAATGCCAAGTTGAAGAAAAAGCACAAAAGGGAGAAGGATAGGAAATTTGATGTATTACTCGCAAAAGATGCTACTAATGCACAATGATATATTGTTGAGGGTGGTGAATCTGGTGATGATGAAGAAGTAGAACCTGGTTCAAGGCTTACTTGGAGGATGGTTGGAGAAGCAACTGGGGCAGATGAAATGTTACAATCTAGGAAAGGCGCTAGGAATGCTGAATACAAAGAACTTGATGAAGAAGATTTTGATTCTGATGAAGAACCTAAAGAGAATGATATTGAGTTTGAATCGAATGAAGAAAAATTAGTGGATGATTAGAAAAGATTTAGTAATTTTAACTATTTTATTGTTTTTTATTTTTTTTCAATTTTGAGTTTAGCCTCTAATTCTAGACTTTCAGGACTTTATTAAAGGATGTTTGATGGATTGACTTTGGATTTTAATGTTTGATGTGGTGGATTGACTTTGGATTTTATATTTTATTATATTTTGGTTGAATTTATATGATTTGAATTATTTATGATGTTAGAAAATATTAGGTTTTAATTGTCTGCCGTCTAATTGCCTAGGCGCCTTTGGCAGTAGGCCCTGGGCTGCCGCCCGACTAACGCCTAGCTCGTTTTAGAACACTGGTGAAAGCTACTGACTATGTATGTGCTTAAAAAATGCAATGCTGTAAAAAAACGAGGAAAATATGCATGAACAACAAAATATTAATTTATATGCTTGTGTTAATTGAAAAATAGTTGAATATGGAGAACTTAAGATGATAAGGTTGGTTTGACCTATTCTTTATGTTTTTTGAGACAGAGATTGTTGAGGATGAGAATTTTAGGAATGAATTTTGATTGAATTGATTCTCACACACACTGCAAGAATCTGATTGAGATGAGTTTAATTTTTGAAGTAAGGCTAGAACTGTTAATCGTATTTTGAACCTTTCTTTGAGCAATGTACTTTTGAAATCTTAGGCAAGTTTGTGAAGTCTAACCAAGTCATCTATTAAGTCTTTGTTTCTATTTATTTTATTTGAGTTGTCATTGATGATGTTTGTGGGTGTCATCACTATAAGCTCTCATGAGACTATAACTCATCCATTAGGACCACCTAACGGTTTAAAGACTAGTTGCATACGCTAAATGCAATCGCGATTACCTGCGAAAGTGGTCTAGTTATGATTTTATTTTGTTTATTTTATTTTTATTTTAGTTTTGCTCGACTAGCAAAATTTAGGTTTTAGGTATTTGATGAAAATAAGTTTAACATAATTTTCATCTAATCTATATGTGTTAGTTACTTTTTCTTATTTATTTAGTTAGTTAATTTATTTTTATTGAATAAGGATATTAATTGGAACTTATGGAATAAATGTGCGGAAAGGGTCAAAATAAGAAAGGTTTGGGCTTAATTCAAGTTAAATTATTGGGTCATTTCACAAATGGTGGAAATTACAACATTAAAAGGCCATGTTACAAGCCCACGTGAGAAAATTGAAGAATGAAGGATTAGGCTATTTCGGACTTCACATGGTGGGCTTGAGAAGGTGGCTTTGGTTATTTGACTTATAAAAATTGCAATTAAAATTTC